>CM055895.1:3428294-3728043 GCA_029582155.1 Panopea generosa | reverse complement strand
TCCATGCATGACAAGTCAAAACGTGAGGAAGAAAATTGGACAGGAGGCGGTACGGGGTCTTAACCCGGAAAATGTTGATATGAAAAACAATAAATGCTGCATTCTTTTAAGTTTTAAGGATAAAAAATAAGTTGTCATTTATTCCAGATGTTTGGTATTTTGTTACATTTAGACATTTTTAAAAAAAAATAGTGTGTGGGGGATGGGGGTGGGGGCGCAAAGTATATGCTCCCTCCCCTTTTATCTGCCCCAACCTCGGATTTTACGGCTATGATACACTGTCTGTTGTAAATCAGTAGTAGTTATCCTAACAGACCAATAGTTTAGGCACACCTTCTCTTGCATATTTGCAGTATTTGCTACGGTTGTATTTTCGATATAGTTTATAATGCTCTGTTGTTTATCATTAGCTCCGCCTCTCATCTGTTAACGCCCACACTATTAAGAACGTGACGCAAAAATGTTTTGTTGTCTGCTAGAATATTTGACTTCGCCCGGACCATGGGCGTATGAGCGTTTTTATTATTGTGTGGTGGTTTTGGGGGTGGGGGAAGCACCTGAGGACAGAGTGTATGAGGATTTATGGGAAGGTATATGCTGGCCCCCACCAGCCTGAGCATTTGGGGGACGTCCCCTTACCCCGGCTCCTTCGGCTCCTTATACGCCTATGCGTACTATCCACCGATATGCATCATATGGGATTTTAACTACTCTGCTGAATCTAGTGTATGTTAAAAGGAACTAGTGTTGATGTGATTAAATTGTATTTCACAAATTATCATTGCGGCGAAGAGTGGGAAATGTTGTTGTTACCGTGTTAATCATTACTGTAAATAAACCATCGTGGCTGTCGCGTTTCTAGAACAGCAATTTTTTATGTTCCAAATGGAAATAATATAAACGTGTGACTTGTAAAAAAGTCAATTACATTCCCAATATATATAGGATTATTTTTGGAAAAACAAACAAAAAGAAAAGGAAACCATATTTAATTATATATAGTGATTTACATGCAACAATTAAAACTGGATATTCAAGAAATTATTTCAACAACTTGGTAAGTTATGTATGCTTTATTGATTGATTGAATATTTTAGAGTCATTTTTATGCCATCGAGGGCTAACAAACGAACAGTTAACCTAACCACTGTTTCTTGTGATTAACCAGTACTCGAGCATACCCGATCTCGCGCAAGTAACTGATAACTTTCCCACTTGAATCAGTGCAGAGGAGAATGATAATGAGAACAATGTCGTATATCAATCATCACGGAGACTGTTGCCTGGCGGGGGATTCGAACTCACGACCCCTGGATTGATAGTCAGACGCGTAACCGACTGAGCTAATTGGGCCCGGCTTGTATGCTTTGAAGGTGACATGTATCTATTATATTTTCAATAATGCTAGGTAAGCTTATTTACAAATATTTGTTTGCGCCTCTTCAAAAATTCAAATTTCTGATTGTCTTTGAAAGTAGAAGAGTAACATAATAAATGAAAGAATAAATTAGTTCTCAATAGTTTGCTATGTATCGCTATGTCATCTCATTAGACCATATTGGCCCATTTCTTTGAACGAATTCGGAACCCTACTTATAGGAATTATTTACAGCAGATATGAACAAATATGTTGTTTGGTTTTTGAGATGAAAATAACCATATGAAAGTCCATGGGGAGGGGCCGATTTTGATCCTAGGGTCATATATTTCATACACCTGAGAAAAAAATGATAAGTTATGCTACTATTATAATGTGTATATTCATTACATAGTTTTGGGTAACAATACTGTTTATTATATAATGCTGCTTAACATTTAAATTATCAAAAACTGCTAGTTTTAGAACTATAAAGAATTGTTTCATAATTGTAATGTAAACTAATACAAATCGAGTGGCGATAAAGTATAGATTTTGATTCTGTTATTTATATTCAGATATAGTTCTTGTGAAATGTTTAACAAAATGCATAAAAACGTTACAAACTGAATGAAAGCATATTTACATAACAGATATATGATAGTCATAAGGCTTAGCTTAGTAACAGACACAAAAAGTCAGAAACGAGGAAGCGGTATTCGTTCTTCACATTACATGAAATAAAAGTTCATAACAAGAAGTGTTTATTACATGTGGTTGAGTCGATTAACCCGCAGCCTATTCGGAGATGGTATAAATATAATACCGATTATGTATGGAATAGGAAAGAGATATAAAGTAAAGTGAAAAAGAGATATAACTTTATAGGAGTTATGTTTTTTTAGATGTGATCATATTACATTAATCGTACAGCATGCATTGTGACGTTGATATTCATAATACAGCATAGAATACAGGACAATTATAGTAGACATGTTACACGGATATTGAGTCAGGACATGTTTACATTGTTATCAATACTCGAATTATTTTTATAAAAATTTTAGTTACATGGACACTACTTATATCATTAATTTAATATTATAAAACAAAGTAAACTAACACCATTACTGTCATTTAATTGTGAAGTGAGAACTATTATCGTCACTGTTATTTTGTAATAAACATTGTGCATTAACAATTCTTAGTGAATAAAAATATGAAGAAACAATCAGTTTTAAGTTTGGTTTTATAACAATCAACATACATTATCTATAGTTAAAAGGATAAAAAAAATCCCACTATAATACCACATACAAAATATATAGTTCTATCGGAAAATAAAAATACGTGTGCATCGTGTAAACCAGATTTGGTAAAAACCTGTCAATGAGTTTCAGAGAAATTGTTTTAAGCAAAAGTTAACAACGGACCGCGGATAAAGCGCAGTTGTATTTAATAAACATTTATTGATTATACAGACAAACAAAAGTGACTTTCTTCCTATTTTAAAATTCAAAATTGATAAAATATTTTACTAAAACCAGTTTTCAAACAATTACAGCGGAGGTCAGGTATATTTTATTACATTGTACATAATTATAATATATCTTAACTTTATTATTATATAAGTGTTATATTTAGTTTATTGTTGCTGTCCTAGAAAAAAAACCTTCAAGTTTATTACATTTTAGCAATGGTTGTTAATTAGGTCATATTTAAAATGATAACTGGGTTATTAAACCACTTAAAACCCTACTGATATAGACATATTGGTGCAGTTATCAAAATCTCAACATTTTAACATGTTTTGGCTCAACTCATACCATATATACGTGTATACAATATATAAAACCTCTCATACATTTTAATATACGACATACACTTACAACGAATACAGTTTTCAACAATTACAACATTATCATATTATTAGAATAATATTCATTAATAAAAAACACTTACATGTCAGTTTGATCCTTCACAGACATATTATGCTTTGCCTTCCAAAATGGGAATGCAATATAATGAGCGCTCCATTAAATACCAGCATAAGGTTAACACAGTAACATGTCAGACAGCCAGGTGCAAAAAGATGTGAGCTGAAAATATAATGATATTAATTATATGGTATGATAATGATAATGGTATAATAATGATTGAATGAAAGAACGAACTAATGAACGAAAAAAAAACATGAACGAACCGATAAAACAGATGAAAATAAAAATGTTACTTAAAGTTTAATTCTGCATTTTTATTGTTGATGTTTTTTCAATCTGTATGTTGTTTTTATACTTGAATAGTGATCCTGTAATCTTCTTGATGGAAATGAAATTTGCGTTATACATATGTTGTTTTTCATATACAAATTAAATCGATGGCCTGCATCCTATTTTATATTTTATATAACCATGTGGTTATACTTATAATTCATTATGGTGATGATTGTATTGCATATGTTTCTGCTTCAGTGGATGCTCCTGATAATATTACAACTGTTTATAGTAATGATGATTTGAAGGAGGAAGTTGACATCGATGTTCATGATAGTGAGGACTATTAATTGTATCATATTTTTTTATTGAAAGGAGCAATTTGCTCAACAGAATTTCACTTTCAAAAATAACAATTAAGAAATATGAAATTAAATAGGAATATATATCAAAAGGCAACCACTTTCCTAGTGTTTGTCTTCAAATGATACCGATACAAATAATTGTTTGCAAACATTAAAATTATTGTTTATCATTCTGACTTCGGACAGTGACTAATATGTGATTGATATTGTATAACTTTAGTTTGCTCCATATCTATGTGTGTTATGAAATGATATACGTGGTATGATAAAATAACATGAAGCAGGAATTAAAAGTAACAACTCTGCGCTTTTACTGACTTTATTGTTGTCTGATATTAAATTGAGTGCACGCCTATTTAAATTATATTATTACACAAGGAAACACAAAATTTCTGTTATGTTTTACAGAACAAACGATAATAATATGTGCATCTTTATTTAATACATTCATATATAATTATACTAAACTTTCAAATGTTCATAATAAGATAATACGTGTTCATATTGTAATTGCTCCTAAATACAAGTTGTGTTATTCAAATGGAAGGTTACTATATTTTTCGTCCATATGATATTACTTTTATTTAAGCTATGGTAATATCCAAAATAGTTATATTCTTTCAAATAATCCACTACTTTTTATGCACAGCCATGTGTTTACTATTAATTCATAGTCAGTGTCATTGCAATGCGACTATACAATGTTCATGAATGAAAGCACGTTAAGTACGTCCAAATGAATAAACTCTCCCAACCTTGAGCAGAATTAATTAGTGAATCCGTCTGCAAAGTTATGTATTCTAAATTATAAAGTTTCAAGTTTAAGTGAATTGAATCAATAATATATTCAATTTACATAAAATTGAAGTTTTATCATTTAGAATTATTGATCTTCACCCATTCATCAATCATCACATTTATATACAAGAATACAGATTAACACCTGTCATCAATTTGCTCTTAATAAATTAATTCACCTTTCCTTGCTTACTCAAATAAAAGCTTAACATTGCATTGTTACGATACACCTCTTAATTTCCAATAGCTGTCACTCAGTATTATATAATTTAGACATCATCATGACCGTGCAGAATTAAGGGGGTTTACACATATATTGTTAATCAGTACTGGATATGGTTAACAAAACAGACAATATCAAATGATTCTGGAAATTCTTTGTTTTCAAATTGTTTAAAACATACGTTATCTAATATCTTAAATATGGTTCATTTATTCAGGCGTAGTTTAATTAAATTGACACATATTTACTCTTATTACATGTAAACTATTAATAATAATTGCAAAATTGTCAATATACATATTTTACACATGTCATGAAGAAGAACTTTATCTTCAGTTCTAATCCAAACTTGAATTAATGCTGAGGTATGTTAATACTGAATCGAATAAATAAATATAAATCAAATGTTTGCTAGTCTCACCCTAATCGATAATTGTAAAATCGATAATTGTATAACAGTAATGAAACACATTCTATAAGCAACGTTGTACATGTTTGCTTAGATTGGATTAAAGATCAAATAAATGAACTCGTTTGTGACGAAAATCTAATTAAAGTCACAATTAACATGTAAAGCATACATTGTTTCAAGTTATTTTCTCAGCTTTATTGATGTTAATAAATTAGTATTTTAAAACTTAAGCTTTTTTCGTTTCAAGTGTTTGTGAATAAAAAATATTCGGTCTTACTTTAATGGAACGATTATAAACTAGATACATATATCTAAATGTATAGGATGCTACAATCTTCATGACATGTATACATATGTACATGTACCTAATGAATCAGAGGACTGTAATTGTGAAGTTTAAGTAATGATTATAAATGTAACTTATGTGTATTAACAACTTTTTTTCTTCTTCAATATAATTTATATGTTACCAAACTTAAACATTAAAGACATGAATTGCTCCTTGGACACAATTATGGGAAAATATAAAGTATAAAGCATGTCCATTATCTGAAACATGGGGTGAATATGAATCAAATGTCTATCTAATATCCGGAATATAGCAACAGACTGACTACTATTGATTGCCATAATACATCAAACTTAATTGAGTTGAATGCACCGTGATGCTAGTGCTGGGTTTGATTAATTTCAGCTTTCACTTGTTAATTTTAGAGGTTCACACATTAAAACAGTCTCTCAATCATATGGAGACATAAATCACAAGTACTACTTTCTTTAATATCATTTTTAATACAATATAGTTTCAAGGACTAAAATGTCTAACCTGTATATCGGTAAGACGATGGTTTTACCAAAAGTTTCACAAAAACTCAACATAGTTTTAGGCAAATTTAATTATTTGTAGAGGTCATTGTCATCTAAAATGCTGAAATTGGACCAAGCGTATTGGCTCTGGGCTAAATATTTTAAAAGAAACAGACTATTTGGTCATACGTAACATTTTAGGCCAAGTTAATTGTTTAATATAGTCAGTTGTCGGGTAAAAAAGTCGAGTGTCGCGGATGAAAAGTCGAATAATATAGTCAAATGACGAGTAGGAAAGAAGAGTACCGAGTAAGAAAGTCGAGTGTATCAAGTCAGAAAGTCGAGCGTCAAGTAAGAATAGTCGAGAGATAGAGTCAAATGCCGAGTTAGAAAGTGGACTGCCAGGTAAGAAAGTCGAGTGTCCCGTAAGCAAGTGGAACTTTGAGTTGAAAGTCGAGTAATATAGTCAGATGTCGAGTAAGACAGTCGAGTGTCGAGTAAGAAATTCGAGTTTCAAGTAAGAGTGTCGAGTTGAAAAGTCGAGTAATATAATCAAATATCGAGTAAGAAAGTCGAGTGTCGAGTAAGAAAAGTCGTGTATTAATAGTCAAATGTTGAATAGGAAAGTGGAATGTCAAGTAAGAAAGTCGAGTGTCGAGTAAAAAAAAGTCAAGTGTCGAGTATGAACGTCAAGTAAGAAAAAATCGAGTTTTATAGTCAATTGTCGAGTAAGAAAGTCGAGTGTCGCGTTGAGTAATATATCGCACCAGGATTCTCTCATGATAGATTGTTTTCACCCGGCACTCGACTTTCTTAATAGTCCTGCTCAAGAACGCCACCCATAGCCGTTGCGGAGTAACGATATTACGACACTCGGAACATGGGTTCGATGATCTACCACTGGCCACGCACTCCATATATCAGCAGTATGGGAACACTTTTTATGTGTTGTATCTTGGTGCGACAGTTATGTTTCATATCATATATGACGCACAAGTCGGGTTTAGAAAAGGAAAATAATATATATATAATTTTTTATGATGCGGTGTTTATTTTACAGAATATTGTAGAAAGAAATGTCGATTGATCTCCGCAAAGCAATATTTCTAACAGTCACATGTAACAAAAAAAAAATATAAAAAATAATTGACTAAACGAATACTATAATTTAATACCAGTCATGGCGCTGTGTGACAAAATTGGCTGTCACAAATAATCGTAGTTGATGATTTTTAGCCAATCCCTGTTAACACGTTTTTCATTTTTTAACGCACTGGGTGGTTAAATTACCCTTAATATTATTTAGCCTCTAATTCGTGGAATCCTGAAAGGTTACGGTCCTCGAGAACAACCATGGCCGCATCAGCAGTAACCAAGGAAACTATTGTCGTGTGTGGTATCGAACTCGCAACGCCTGAACCCATGGATTCTAAAAAATATGTCATTTAAATATATAATACAGTTAAATATATGCAACTTAGTCGTGTGTGTGCTTATTAGAAAATTTTAATGATGTATGCTTAAAACTACCAGTATTTCAGAAAATTCAATATTTACAAATTAGAAAAAAAAGTATGATGCAGACCATTGATATTGAGAGTGCTTTTAACAGGTTAGAAGAGATCAGAATCATTATTCAGGTACAAAAACAACTACTTAATAGATTACTCCCATCCCCCACCCTAAAACACACACGAGCGCGCGCGCGCACACACACACACACACACACACACACAGACACGCACACAAACACGCACGCACGCATACCACGGACGCACACGCGAATAGATATAAAAAACAAAAAACATCAACAATTTAATCATTCAGAATTAACCTTGATGTAACACACAACTTTGATTTGGATTTTTTTATTCGTTTCGGTTCGTTTCGTTCGTTCATTCATTCATTCATTTGTTCGTCCGTTTGTTCATTCGTTCATTCGTTCATGATGATCATCATCATTACCAACCCTTCTATTTTATTTTTTTTTTTATTATTCGTTTTATTATTACTACGATTGTAATCTATTATTATTATTAATATAATTATTATTATTATTATTTTACCAAACATTAACCAGACACGTGTTGATGCTCACAGCTAGCATTTGTGTTTTTGTGGCGCCTTGCTGTCTGTTGTTAACCTTATGCTGGTATTTAAGGGAACTGGGTATACATTTGCAGTCGACGGGGAATTAAGACAAGTAATTGTTTTGTTTTAATATATGTTGATCTAATAACTAAACTACACACACAGTAAGTGTATGTATTTAAAAATGTGGGAAGTCATTTTTTTTAATTTGGTCATTTGGTAGAGCGATCGACATGGGTGATTATGTCAATAGTTTGTATCGGTTAACAAAACAGCACAAAATCCTGGAAAGTATTATTTTTCAAAGTATTATTTTTAACTAATTAATGCTACAAGTTGTAAATCCGCGTCTTATACAAGTAAAACAAAGACCGGCCAACTTCTCAACTTACATATATCGATTGCTTAATGTTACATAAAATGAACAAGGACAAATATTTTCAATAAGCTTAAAAGCTATACATAAAACCATGGCGATATCTTTTACAAACGCATATACTAGGAAATCAATTAATGATGTATTAAATAAAATATTTCTATGAAGATATCTTTAAAATACCTTCTGTCATGGTATTTGTACGTCAGTACCGATATTATTGATATTTTAAATTTTAATTGAAATTATGTAAAAAAAAAATACTACTGATTTAGAATAACACATCTCGGAGGAGGTGGTTTTTGATCCGTGCTAATTTATTCAGATCAAAATAAATAAATTTATTAAGAATATCGTATTCCAGAAAAAGCCCCTTTTTAATCGTTGTTAATTTATGAGGAAATAAAAACATGGCATTAAGAATGGCGCATATCAAAATCTAAATGCCATTTTAATATTTGATAAAACATATTTAATTTCGTGTATTAATATAAGTATAACGTTTTTCAAATAGGTGCTCATTTTATTAATAGTGACAATAATGTTACCACTATTACAAGTAACAATGTATTGTTTTGTTTTCCCCCCATTTGTTGATTTTTTTCGTGAGTGTTTCTCTCTCTCTCTCTCTCTCTCTCTCTCTCTCTCTCTCTCTCTCTCTCTTTATCGATCCGGTAAACGTAAACATTTACACAGTCGCATTGGAGAGAACTGTTAATTCAACATTGTTATAACTTCTGGTTCAATCAATTTGCATAGGTTATATATGTGTTACCATGCTGGCACCATAAGAACAAGATATGGTTTATTTGACATTGGTTTAAGAATTTTAAAGTTACCAGTCAACATTTTAAGTTTGAATTAAAGTTAAAAAAAAAGAGTAAAACTTAAGAAATAAATAGGATGGGATGGGATGGATGGAGGGTCTCCGAACGGACGTACGAACGAACGGGCGGGCGGACGAATGGGCGGGTGGTCGCACTGGCGTCGACCGGTCGTGCGGACAGACGGACAAACAGATAAACAATAATGAATGAACGAACGAACGAACGAACGAACGAACGAACGAATGATGAATGAATAGAGCATAGACTTAATTCGATTTCTGCATAGAAAACGAATAAAATAGATAAATAAAAACGAATAAAATAGATAAATAAATACGTTGAAATAAATCAATGAATGAATGAAGCATGGATGTATGAATAATTGAATTAATTAATGAATTAATGAATGAATTAACGAACGAACTAATGAATTAACGAACGAACGAACGAATAGAGCAGAGACTTAATTCGGTTTCTGCATTGAGATCTGTATCATATTCCACGTTATACCTGTTGCTTTTTGCATGTCATCATTTTCAAATGAATCTCAGAGAAAGTACCTTTTAAATATATGTTTATTTATACCTATTTATATCATACCACCTGATAATGCATATTTAATGAGAAAATATCGAAAAATAATTGAATATGTCTCATTTAAGGTCTTGAAATTTATTTTTTTTCTGGTTAAGTTTGACAGGCACATATACTTTTCAAATAACCATGATTTTAAAAAATATAACAAACATTCGACAGAGAGGATATATACACATGTAATTATATTTAGCGTGGCGCATTAATTTTTCAGCATTTTTCATAAAAAGTATTTTGTTTTTCTTCCCCGACTCTGAAATATCTACAACAACAGGACTGATCGCGTGAATATTAGTAAACAATCAGACATTACTTTTGATACAAATATCTGTATCTTCGAATAATTCCATAATCAATTTTTTTATTTATTTTTCCATTCGATTCATACTGTGGTTCCCAGTTGCAATATTTCAATATACATTCATATGTGTGTAACGGTGTGTGTGTGTGTGTACGTGCGTTCGTGCGTGCGTGTGTACATCTGTATATGCGTGAGTGAGCAAGTATGTTTTTTAAGCTTATTTATTTTACCTTGACTGTGAAACAAGCTATTACAACTGAGACAAATCACGCTCGATGCAGTACTCAGCATATGTCGATAAAGTGTCTTGCTCAAGGACTTTGCGCATAGCTGTGGTGGAGGATCGAACCCACGACCCTTCGATCATGGAATCGATGCTGTACCCCTGGATCACGCGCTCAACAACTTGTAAGTAACACTTTATGGTCAATTGTAAAATATGCCAGTGAAGCTAAAAAAAAACGTAACTGTAAAATATGTGTGTTTACATGGCCACCTGTCATACCCTTGACGGCCTAAATGAAAAGTACATGGAATGCCATTATACACAAGCAATTAAAGTAACTTTTATTTAGGACTTGACTGTACTTCAGGCTTCACAAACAATAAACTGGCTTAATGTTTTTCATCACCTGATAAAAACTCGAAATTCGGCTTTTAATCTTTAACTGAGGCTTGACCAATTTCCATTTTATGTTGAATATTGTCAATATCAAAATTACTAATAATACTTTTCTTTTGGTGCAATTTTTCATTTGTTTCTTTTGCTCCATGTAAGATATTAGAATATTCACCTCATAACAAAATTAACCCAGGAATATTCTTTCAATATTTGGAAGATTTGCCCCATAGTTATACAATAACTGGAACAATCTGTAAACATGGGAAGAATCATACCACTACATATAGATGTAAACACAGAATATTATTTCAATTAATATTTCATTTCATGTACACTTCTAAAATATTAAATACATCTATATTATGAAATAGTGTTAAAGGAGATTGATTAGATTATAATAGTTTAATGAAATGTGCAACACATTGTTGTTTGTTTGTTTTTTTACAATCTAATTAATTATGAGTGAAAGATAATACTGAAACAAACTTATTGATTTGGCAGCTTTCTTATTAAATTCATTTCAATTAAAATATTTAATCGTAAATACTTTGCTTTTTGTTTAAAAATCTTTAATTTGGTTAAAAAAAGTTAAATCATAGATATGATGCGAGAATAGTACCTATAATGGACTATGTGTTATTGGGATGCAAAAGCTATTCTAAAACTGAAACTCTACATAATTGTTATATCAGATTCTTTTTAGGTGTACATAAATCTTCTCCAGTAATTCAAGGTGAAATGGGTTGGGAAACCCCAAGTATAAGACGTAAACTAAATTCTTCACGGTTTTGGAAAACAATTATATATATGGACGATAGAACTTTACCAAAAAAAAATTTCATATGATTATTGAAGATGTAAAAATAATTGGTCTTCAAATGTTATATCTATATTTAAAGAAATTGATAAGGAAGATGACTTTATTGCCTTGTCTTTGAGTTTTCATAACACCACATTTCATTTACCCAAGATGGATATTATCTTCTATTACAACATTATAAGACATTCATTATGGCCAAATGATAAAATTCTCAAAAATAGGTAATTATATATAGGAATATTAAATTTGAGTATGAGTGCGTGTTATATGTTAAAATGAAACTAAAGATTGTGTGTTACACAACTACACTCCAGTATCCTGCCCATTGTAATAGAGTTAGGTTGGTATATTAGTTTACCGAGAGACCAAAGATATAGTAAGCAGTGCAATTTAAATATTGTTGAAGATGAAATACAGTTCATATTTTGTTGTACCAAATTTATTAATTTACATGAACGTATGAATGCAAAAACTGATAAATTATGTGATACAAATCATTTCTAAATAGTTAAAATTGACACAGTATTTCAAAATAAAAGTGCAAAAACATCTCTGGCAAAGTTTATAGAAAGCGTGCTTAAAACAAGGCAAATTTCAACACTTTTTTTTCTTTTTGTCATTGCTTTGATGGATTTATATTTAATTTTAATTTGTTCTTGTTGTTTTGTTAAATAATGTCGTGAACGTTTCTTTATATTTGTGTTGAAATAATTCCAATTTTGATAAAATAGTGACTGATAAGACTTTTTAGGCTGGGTATTTCTTAACATTTATTAACATTGTTGCTAATGTTGTAAATCTTAACATATATTGTACCTTCTTACACAAAACTCACTCAAGTTTGTTCAAATGATGATTCTTGAATCAAATTTGGCCACGTCCCAGGGGTTTATTAGTATTTTTTCAAATAATTTTGCATGTAATATCATCCAATGAGTTTCTATCAAGTTTGTTGAAACCATGACCCTAAGGTCAAAATTGGCCCCACATTGGGGACATTTCAGTTTAACATAGGGAAATTGACATTTAATTTTTTTTCTTAAGAACTGTCCAATCAAATTTGTTCATATTTTGTATAAATTATCCCTATGCCTAGTGGTTTCCATTTTGTTCAAATAAAGGGGCTAGGATCAATTGGGATCTAGTAAGGGGACTTTGATTTTTACATGGGAATACTATGGGAAAATGGAAAAGTCTTTTTCTGATCTATTTGAGGTATTATTTCTGTAATCTTCATGTCTGGAGCATTGCTTAGACATAACAGTTGGATCCTTTAAAGGGGATGTGAAAAAAATAAGGGACCAGCACCGGCCCAAAAAAAGATAACTTGAAAATTTAAAATTCTTTTTCTCAAAAACTGTGAAAGCCCGTGTGGTGTCGGCTAAGAATAGAATCACTGTCGATCTCTGCAGAGGGGTAGGAATCCTCCGAATGGGTGTCATGTTCATTTTATCATTTTTTGTCATGTTCGCTATTGTGATTAAATTATCAACCCCTGTGTGGTTCCATGGAGCCATGAGTGATGGCAAGAATAGGATCACTGTGGTTTATGCATGTCGTAAGAAGCGACAAATTGAGTAATACGATAGAATTTGCTGAAACTCTGCAGTTTTGCAGGTATCAAGGTTCTAAGTTCATTCTGCATATTCATTTGTTGATGTATTATTTTTTATCTGTATGTTAATTTGTTGTTTTTGTACATGTAGAGTGAACCTGGAATCTTCCTTCCTGTTGGCGTCGAATAACCTATAATGTGTTGGTACGCCGTAAAACCCTATTCATTCTATTCATTCAAAAACTGTGGAGCCAAATGTGTTAATTATGAAAAATGTCCCCCATTAATAGGGGTTTCAAAGTTGTTCAAATAGAGGGTTAAGAGTATACAAATGTGTTTATGGGTACCTATCATGTGATTGTATATACATGTACACTATTATATGAACATTTTTTCATGGGTGCAAAACAATTTGTTCTGGCTCACCTCCTGTGTCAATTATTATTTCATGATCTTATTTTTTGTGGTAAAATCTTTGTCATTTATAGATGGATTTTATAAATACTTCAAGTTCGTGTATAAGAATCACTGTCAATCTCTGCAGAGGGGTAGGAATCCTCCGAAGGCTGTCATGTTTATTTTAACATTTTTTGTCATGATCACTATTGTGGTTAAAATTATCAACCCCTGTGTGGTTTCAGGGAGCCATATGAGCGATGGCAAGAATAGGATCACTGTGGCTTATGCATGTCTTAAGAAGTGACAATTTGAGTAATATGATAGAATTTGCTGAAACTCTGCTGTTCTGCAGGTATCAAGGTTCTAGGTTCATTTTGCATATTCATTTGCTGATGTATTATTTTAATCTGTATGTTAATTTGTTATTTTTGTACATGTAGAGTGAACTTGGAATCATCCTTTCTGTTGGCGCCGAATAACCTATAATGTGTTGGTACGCCATAAAATCATATTCATTCATTCATTATAAATACTTTCTACAGTTGATCAACATAACAAGTTTCAAGTTTCAAGTTTATTGGCATATCAGCAAAACATTGCCTATGGCCATTTACACATTCAAATTATTTAAATATGGCATAGACATACAATTATATGAAATACAAACAAATACATACAATTATATGTAATACAATCAAATACATACATATCACATATTCAAACTGAAGCAGTCATGTTATTTATACATCTATAATTACAGAATCATTTATAATCATATCAATAATCAATCAAATTGTTTAAAGTTTCTTGCCTTAGCTTTTGAGCTTCGGTTATAAATTTTGCCAGATTACAAATACTTTTTTTATTCCTTGATGATATAATGTTTTTAAAACTATTAATATTTGGAAAAGCACTATGTTTAATATATTTACTTCTGATTGTTCTATATGTAGGACAACATAATAGAAAATGATACTCCGATTCAACCAACCCCCCATTACATACTCTACAAAAACGATTTTCCCTTTGTACATTTGTGTATCTCCCAGTTTCAATTTCTAAATTATGCGCATTCAGTCTAAATCTTGTTAAATTTTTACGGTTTGTTTCATTTGGAATAAAATCCAATTTAAATTCATATTCAAGACATGTTTTAAATTTTCTTAAATAGTCTAATTTGGGCATATTTTGAAGAGATGTATTCCAATTTTGTAAATACTGATCACAAATCCTTTGTTTTAATATGGGGAAAAAATTTGCGTTTACATTGAAATTCAACCAAATATCTCCAAAACCCAGCCGATTTAAAAGCATGTGCATACTACCAGCCCAACAGCTGGTATTTTGTAAAGTACATTGTTCATTAAAAACTTTAAATTAAATAGAATTGTTTTTTTTTCATAACTTTTGTCCAATAGCTTATAGCACGTTGTTTACAGATAACAGATAATGGCAATCTCCCTTGTTCACCTTATACAGCTACATTAGGAGTTTGTGGTTTAACACCTAAGATGCGTTTGCAAAACTTAATATGTAATTTATCTAATTCCTTATTTTCATAAATACCCAAAATTTCCGATCCGTATAATAAAATTGGCACAACCATAGAATCAAATAAAGATAATTTAGTTTTGATATCTAATTTAACCCTAGTGAATACTGAAAGTAAACTGTTATATGCTCTGAGTGCTTGATCTGATAATGCCTTTACAGCATGTGACATATTTCCAGTGGAATGGAATTTAATACCCAAGTAGCAGAAATTATCAACACTTTCTATTTTTTAATTATTTATAAACTATTCATGGTTATGTTGTTGTTTTCTTTTTGCAAAGATACAAATTTTTGTTTTATCTACATTTATTTTTAATCCCCATTTGGTTGAATATTGAAATAAATTATCAATTTGTTTTTGTATACTTAGTGGATTTGTTGTAAACAATGCTATGTCATCAGCAAAAAGTAACATATATAAAGATAACTGTTCTACATCTTTGTCAGTTAATTCATTGAGATCAATAGTAGTGCTTATATCATTAACAAAAAGAATAAACAGAAGCGGAAAGAGTGGTTCCCCTTGTTTTAAACCTAGCGATACATCAAAGAAATTTGAGAACGACAAATCATTTAACTTAACACATGATTTAACGTTGCCGTAAATTGATTTAATTATGTTAACCATCTTACAACTTATACCGGATTGGACTAGCTTAATCCAAAGGGCATCATGAATAACGGTATCGAACGCCTTCATATAATCCACGAAAATACAATATAATTTTGATTTATTTATCAAAACCTTTTGAATTATTGAATGCAAAATAAATATACAATCTGTAGTACTATGACTATCGCGAAAGCCGAATTCTGCCTCGTTAAAAGTGTGTTCCACCTCGCACCATTTATTTATTCTATTACGCAGGGTGAGAGAGAATATTTTTGACATTATATTTGTTAAAGTAATGCCACGATAATTAGACGGATTAGATAAATCGCCCTTTTTATGTATAGGAATAATTACACCATTTCCCCAATAGTCCGGATAATTTCCAGTGTCGTATATATTATTAAATATTTGATACGGTGAAATAAAGTCTTTTGAATCGATAAAAAAGTCAGCTACATTATTACTAAAATCGCAACTTTTATGGCGTTTCATTGATGAAATAGTATTTTTTATTTCAGCAATAGTAAAAGAACAATCCAGTTCAGCTATATCCAAAGATTCTCTGTCTATATTTATATCATCATCTGGGTTAAAATGGCTATGAGCTGTACTTGAGAGATTTTTAAAATGCTCGAAAAATTCATTCAAATTAATATCAGAATAATTTTTACCTATTTTCGTTTGATATTTTTTTAATATATTTCCAAAATTTACGTGTATTACTTTTGCTTAATTTTGACAAATTTGTTTTTTCTTTTTTAAAATAAACATATTTTGCTTTTCTCTTTGCTTTAGCAAAATCATTTCTACTAGTTAGTAAACGAAATCTATTATCTTCCGTAGGATTCATTTTATAAAGTCTCTTATTGTTATAAAATAAAGTTTTAAGATTTTTACATTCACCATTAAACCAAGATGACTTTTTAATAAGCTTACGTTTTGGGCTGCTATTAAAAGTACGTCCGTTCGTCTTAAAAGAAATGTTATATACTATTTCAGAAAAATTCTCTGTACACGAGTTAATATCAATGCTGTTTGATATCAACTTCTGGGATATTTCATCAAATAAGTATTTTTGTTCCTCTAATATGTTTTGAAACACCTGTGGATCAGAGTTGTCCCATACTATTTTTTCATAAGTTAAATTATCAGTTTTATATATCTGTAAATTATCAAAATTTAATGAAAACTGGATAGGACAATGGTCTGAGAACTCGGTCAAGTCAAAAACGTTTATATTATTTATACATGGAAAATTGTTAAAATTTATAAAAACATAATCGACAACACTTGAACCTACCCTGTTACGATTTAAATTATGACACGTAAAATTACCTTCTTCAAGGCGGCCGTTAACAATACTAAGTCCATTTTCTTTACAAAGGCTTAATAATTTGTTCCCTTTCAAAGCTATTACAAACATTATCGTGAGATGACCGTGAAGGGATATCTTGCACGTGAATGTCGCTCTGTGGCATATTAACATACCGTTGTAAGTTTATGTTATCAACCGTGTCTGACCTTTTACCTGTTCTGGCATTCAGATCACCTGTGACGTAAACATCACCTAGATTACTATACCTACTAATATTGATATTTAACTGACGATGTGTCACGCGTAACATGCAGACTCCCACTTCTTAGGTCAAGGTCACACTTTAACTTTGTTTGATGACACTTTCAGTCTGTTTGATATTTCATGTCTTGTCTGTAACTTTGTTACCTATGGATAAATTTAAAAAACATTTGACTCACTTTATAAGCATGACATGAGCGTATATATAAAAATTATGTTCCTGACACCACGTGTCACGCGTAATACCCACAACTGTACCTCAAAGGTCAATGTCACACTTTGAGTTTGTTTGACAACACTTTGAGTCTGTAACTTTGTCATACGTGGATGGATTTTGAAAACATTAGCTCAATAGATCAACATGACATAATGAAGTGTCCTGTGTAAGACCCAGAACCTTTCCTCAAAGGTCAAGGTTACACTTTCAAAAGTTGATTCTTAAATGTACCATAATTTGGTTGATAAGATTGTTTATGCTGTGCATTACACAATACCTATAGGTTTTGGCTTTTGTTTTGTTTATTATATTTTTTCACATGCTTGTATCACCAGAATTGCATCAGCTTTTACTTACATTATTGTTTCCTCGTACCTATAGAACTCAGAAACTGAGAGTGAAGGATGTTTGTTAAATCTAGAAGACCAGTTTAACCTTAGAACTTTTTGTAAACTTAAAATTTATGGAGCTTGTTTTTATATCAGAACATTGACTAGTTGTGAAATTACTGAATAACAATTGTAAAAATTGTAAAAATTTGAGTTCTTTAATCTATACAACTGCGGGAGTGCTACACATGTGACAGTTACTAGTGACGTTTCTTGTTTAAATATAGTGGCAGTCTTATTTCACTATTAGTTTTGATTCACATAATGTCAAAAAAGTTACATCAATGACCTTGACCAATATTACAGTAGATATATTTTAGAGTGGTATACATTGCATCGAATTATTGTAAACGATCAGTTTATTTATGTTTGTACTTGGGTAGCGTTAGTGTGTATATATTTAAATATCAGCTGACATACTGCTTTACTGTGATTTAATGATGTATCAGTCATATAGAGCTACATGGGAGAAGGGCATATAGAATTTCCATCCGCATGCCATACATTTTTGTCATATCTACTCCTTCTTTTCAATAGATTTTAATTTCTAGGAAATATCAATATGAAACTCTTTTTTGCGGAGTTATTTGTCCAGCTTGCTGGCGTTGAGCTCGACATAGTCGTTACAATTGCAGTTCGGTGTACTTAGCGGTTAAACATATAGGTGTTGAAGGTAAAAAATAAGTCTAAAATTTTGCGTCCACTTCATATTTTTTTAAACCAAATTGTCACTTTTTATGTCCCCACTCCTCCCCAATTTTTTTGGGTGGCATATAGTAATCGCAGTGTTCATCCATCCGTCTGTCCAATATTTCGTGTCTAGTTTGTATTTTTGACATACCATGATGGATTTTATTAATACTTAATACAAATGATCAACATATCATGACGAAACCCACACCCATACCTCAAAGGTCAAAGTCACAATTTAACTTTTTCAGTCTGTTTGAGATTCCGTGTCCGATCTGTTACTTTGTCATGCATAGATGCATTTTATATTACTCAATGTCACACTTTAACTTTGTTTGACAACACTTTCAGTCTGTTTGGGATTTTGTGTCCGGTAACGTATGGATAATTTTTTTAAAAGACTTGGCTCATTCATCAGCATGACATGATGCTGTGCCGCACCTAAGACCAACACCTGTACCTCAAAGGTCAACTTTGTCATATATGGATGATCTCAAAAACACTTGGCTCAATTGATCCATTGATCAACATGACATGACTATGTGTCACGTGTAAGACCCAGAACCTTACCTCAAAGGTCAATGTCACACTTTCAGTTTCTTTGATATTTCATGGGATGTATTTTAAAAGAGCTTGACACAAGTGATCAACATGTCATGATGATGCTTTCCCTGCATTTACATGTAGAAATACCCAGACATTTACATCAGATGTCAAGGTATAGGTCACACTTGGCGGTTAAAAGTCATACATATATACACAAAATCGTGTCCGCTCCGTTTTTTGTAAACCACTTCACATACTTTAAAATTAAACTGACACAAATGTCCACCAAAATCATGCAAGACCAAAGTTATTAGCTCGAAGATCACGGTCACACTTACATGGTCAGGTCAGAAATAGGTACACAATTTCATGTACGTTTCAAATCTTGTAGTTTATCACACTGAGACGTTTGATCACAGGTCTGTACTGGCGGGAATAACAATGTAGCCCTTGAGTAACTAGTTTAGATCACATAAGCCAAAGTGTTATGTGAGTTTTTGTCCATCAACTTTCTATCTGTCTGTCTAGAGCATTTCTTAAAGATACAATGAATGTGCCAATAGCGGACCAGTTCCAATAACGGATCAAAAAATGTTTACTTGTAAATTTTCGTTAAAACTACTATGATAATCAAATTAAAAATATTAACTGTCATTGACATTACCTTTCGAACTTCAGATAAACAAAACGAGAATATAAACATCCGTACAGTATGATAATGATAGCGAAAACGCTTTGTCATCCATTCCGCTGACACCGGAGATTTTACCTCGTTTAAGACCGAAAGTAGATTTGTTCGCTGCATATCTCCATAACGAAACGATTTTGAGTTTTGTTTGATGCTTACACAGACTCTTGTAAAATGTAGATACCCTGTAACGGTGAACTAGTTCAAGGAAAAGTTGGCTGGTGTTCAGAGGGAATATTTTTCTTTCAGTTAACATATTTTCTAAAATAGATTAGTGTATGCAACTATTGTTTCATCAGTGGTTCACTGTATTTTCTCTAAAATCGCTTGCTCAGTTTTAGGCACTGGGGTAGAAAAACGTCTAGACATCGCGATCCCAACAATATGTCAAGAACATAGACGAAGCCTTTGGTAAGCCACCTGTTACCAATTACCCCCTTCCCCACTCCCCCTCTCTCTCTCTCTCTCTCTCTCTCTCTCTCTCTCTCTCTCTTTCTCTCTCTCTCTCTCTCTTTCTCTCATTTCTCTCTAAACAAGGTACGCAGTCACTTATCACATATTTCGCCAATCCCCTCTCTCTCTCTCTCTCTCTCTCTCTCTCTCGTTCTAAACAAGGTACGCATCCACTTATCACATATTTCACCAATTACACCCCTCTTTCTCTCTCTTTCTCTCTCTCTCTCTCTCTCTATCTCTCTCTCTCTCTCTTCAAAATAAGGTACGCAACCACTTATCACAAATTAAACCAATCCCCCATTATTCCTGTCTGTCTGTCTGTCTGTCTGTCGGTCTGTTTCATTCTCTCAAAACAAAAACTCGGCCATATATCACCAATTACCTCATATCTATCTATCTATCTATCTATCTATCTATCTATCTATCTATCTATCTATCTATCTATCTATCTATCTATCGATCGGTCTGTCTGTCTGTCTGTCTGTCTGTCTGTCTGTCTGTCTCTCTCTCTCTCTCTCTCTCTCTCTCTCTCTCTCTCTCTCTCAAATTAAAGCACGCAGTTTGATTAATAACTGTAGCTCTGCAAGCAACTGGTCCATCACTTGAAGCTTTGGTAGACGGCCGGTTCTATTTTACCTGTCATCACTTTGTTCCCACTCCAAAATGTCGTTTCATTTAACACTTTTACCTCTGGTATTTGGCGCGAATTATCTGCGTTTGATTTATTGAATTATTATTATTAGTGGATTTGTTGTAAACAATGCTATGTCATCAGCAAAAAGTAACATATATAAAGATAACTGTTCTACATCTTTGTCAGTTAATTCATTGAGATCAATAGTAGTGCTTATATCATTAACAAAAAGAATAAACAGAAGCGGAAAGAGTGGTTCCCCTTGTTTTAAACCTAGCGATACATCAAAGAAATTTGAGAACGACAAATCATTTAACTTAACACATGATTTAACGTTGCCGTAAATTGATTTAATTATGTTAACCATCTTACAACTTATACCGGATTGGACTAGCTTAATCCAAAGGGCATCATGAATAACGGTTTCGAACGCCTTCATATAATCCACGAAAATACAATATAATTTTGATTTATTTATCAAAACCTTTTGAATTATTGAATGCAAAATAAATATACAATCTGTAGTACTATGACTATCGCGAAAGCCGAATTCTGCCTCGTTAAAAGTGTGTTCCACCTCGCACCATTTATTTATTCTATTACG
This sequence comes from Panopea generosa, assembly GCA_029582155.1. Classification (NCBI taxonomy): domain Eukaryota; kingdom Metazoa; phylum Mollusca; class Bivalvia; order Adapedonta; family Hiatellidae; genus Panopea; species Panopea generosa. Next base: position 3,706,316 of record CM055895.1, on the reverse strand, counting down.
CAGGGTGAGAGAGAATATTTTTGACATTATATTTGTTAAAGTAATGCCACGATAATTAGACGGATTAGATAAATCGCCCTTTTTATGTATAGGAATAATTACACCATTTCCCCAATAGTCCGGATAATTTCCAGTGTCGTATATATTATTAAATATTTGATACGGTGAAATAAAGTCTTTTGAATCGATAAAAAAGTCAGCTACATTATTACTAAAATCGCAACTTTTATGGCGTTTCATTGATGAAATAGTATTTTTTATTTCAGCAATAGTAAAAGAACAATCCAGTTCAGCTATATCCAAAGATTCTCTGTCTATATTTATATCATCATCTGGGTTAAAATGGCTATGAGCTGTACTTGAGAGATTTTTAAAATGCTCGAAAAATTCATTCAAATTAATATCAGAATAATTTTTACCTATTTTCGTTTGATATTTTTTTAATATATTTCCAAAATTTACGTGTATTACTTTTGCTTAATTTTGACAAATTTGTTTTTTCTTTTTTAAAATAAACATATTTTGCTTTTCTCTTTGCTTTAGCAAAATCATTTCTACTAGTTAGTAAACGAAATCTATTATCTTCCGTAGGATTCATTTTATAAAGTCTCTTATTGTTATAAAATAAAGTTTTAAGATTTTTACATTCACCATTAAACCAAGATGACTTTTTAATAAGCTTACGTTTTGGGCTGCTATTAAAAGTACGTCCGTTCGTCTTAAAAGAAATGTTATATACTATTTCAGAAAAATTCTCTGTACACGAGTTAATATCAATGCTGTTTGATATCAACTTCTGGGATATTTCATCAAATAAGTATTTTTGTTCCTCTAATATGTTTTGAAACACCTGTGGATCAGAGTTGTCCCATACTATTTTTTCATAAGTTAAATTATCAGTTTTATATATCTGTAAATTATCAAAATTTAATGAAAACTGGATAGGACAATGGTCTGAGAACTCGGTCAAGTCAAAAACGTTTATATTATTTATACATGGAAAATTGTTAAAATTTATAAAAACATAATCGACAACACTTGAACCTACCCTGTTACGATTTAAATTATGACACGTAAAATTACCTTCTTCAAGGCGGCCGTTAACAATACTAAGTCCATTTTCTTTACAAAGGCTTAATAATTTGTTCCCTTTCAAAGCTATTACAAACATTATCGTGAGATGACCGTGAAGGGATATCTTGCACGTGAATGTCGCTCTGTGGCATATTAACATACCGTTGTAAGTTTATGTTATCAACCGTGTCTGACCTTTTACCTGTTCTGGCATTCAGATCACCTGTGACGTAAACATCACCTAGATTACTATACCTACTAATATTGATATTTAACTGACGATGTGTCACGCGTAACATGCAGACTCCCACTTCTTAGGTCAAGGTCACACTTTAACTTTGTTTGATGACACTTTCAGTCTGTTTGATATTTCATGTCTTGTCTGTAACTTTGTTACCTATGGATAAATTTAAAAAACATTTGACTCACTTTATAAGCATGACATGAGCGTATATATAAAAATTATGTTCCTGACACCACGTGTCACGCGTAATACCCACAACTGTACCTCAAAGGTCAATGTCACACTTTGAGTTTGTTTGACAACACTTTGAGTCTGTAACTTTGTCATACGTGGATGGATTTTGAAAACATTAGCTCAATAGATCAACATGACATAATGAAGTGTCCTGTGTAAGACCCAGAACCTTTCCTCAAAGGTCAAGGTTACACTTTCAAAAGTTGATTCTTAAATGTACCATAATTTGGTTGATAAGATTGTTTATGCTGTGCATTACACAATACCTATAGGTTTTGGCTTTTGTTTTGTTTATTATATTTTTTCACATGCTTGTATCACCAGAATTGCATCAGCTTTTACTTACATTATTGTTTCCTCGTACCTATAGAACTCAGAAACTGAGAGTGAAGGATGTTTGTTAAATCTAGAAGACCAGTTTAACCTTAGAACTTTTTGTAAACTTAAAATTTATGGAGCTTGTTTTTATATCAGAACATTGACTAGTTGTGAAATTACTGAATAACAATTGTAAAAATTGTAAAAATTTGAGTTCTTTAATCTATACAACTGCGGGAGTGCTACACATGTGACAGTTACTAGTGACGTTTCTTGTTTAAATATAGTGGCAGTCTTATTTCACTATTAGTTTTGATTCACATAATGTCAAAAAAGTTACATCAATGACCTTGACCAATATTACAGTAGATATATTTTAGAGTGGTATACATTGCATCGAATTATTGTAAACGATCAGTTTATTTATGTTTGTACTTGGGTAGCGTTAGTGTGTATATATTTAAATATCAGCTGACATACTGCTTTACTGTGATTTAATGATGTATCAGTCATATAGAGCTACATGGGAGAAGGGCATATAGAATTTCCATCCGCATGCCATACATTTTTGTCATATCTACTCCTTCTTTTCAATAGATTTTAATTTCTAGGAAATATCAATATGAAACTCTTTTTTGCGGAGTTATTTGTCCAGCTTGCTGGCGTTGAGCTCGACATAGTCGTTACAATTGCAGTTCGGTGTACTTAGCGGTTAAACATATAGGTGTTGAAGGTAAAAAATAAGTCTAAAATTTTGCGTCCACTTCATATTTTTTTAAACCAAATTGTCACTTTTTATGTCCCCACTCCTCCCCAATTTTTTTGGGTGGCATATAGTAATCGCAGTGTTCATCCATCCGTCTGTCCAATATTTCGTGTCTAGTTTGTATTTTTGACATACCATGATGGATTTTATTAATACTTAATACAAATGATCAACATATCATGACGAAACCCACACCCATACCTCAAAGGTCAAAGTCACAATTTAACTTTTTCAGTCTGTTTGAGATTCCGTGTCCGATCTGTTACTTTGTCATGCATAGATGCATTTTATATTACTCAATGTCACACTTTAACTTTGTTTGACAACACTTTCAGTCTGTTTGGGATTTTGTGTCCGGTAACGTATGGATAATTTTTTTAAAAGACTTGGCTCATTCATCAGCATGACATGATGCTGTGCCGCACCTAAGACCAACACCTGTACCTCAAAGGTCAACTTTGTCATATATGGATGATCTCAAAAACACTTGGCTCAATTGATCCATTGATCAACATGACATGACTATGTGTCACGTGTAAGACCCAGAACCTTACCTCAAAGGTCAATGTCACACTTTCAGTTTCTTTGATATTTCATGGGATGTATTTTAAAAGAGCTTGACACAAGTGATCAACATGTCATGATGATGCTTTCCCTGCATTTACATGTAGAAATACCCAGACATTTACATCAGATGTCAAGGTATAGGTCACACTTGGCGGTTAAAAGTCATACATATATACACAAAATCGTGTCCGCTCCGTTTTTTGTAAACCACTTCACATACTTTAAAATTAAACTGACACAAATGTCCACCAAAATCATGCAAGACCAAAGTTATTAGCTCGAAGATCACGGTCACACTTACATGGTCAGGTCAGAAATAGGTACACAATTTCATGTACGTTTCAAATCTTGTAGTTTATCACACTGAGACGTTTGATCACAGGTCTGTACTGGCGGGAATAACAATGTAGCCCTTGAGTAACTAGTTTAGATCACATAAGCCAAAGTGTTATGTGAGTTTTTGTCCATCAACTTTCTATCTGTCTGTCTAGAGCATTTCTTAAAGATACAATGAATGTGCCAATAGCGGACCAGTTCCAATAACGGATCAAAAAATGTTTACTTGTAAATTTTCGTTAAAACTACTATGATAATCAAATTAAAAATATTAACTGTCATTGACATTACCTTTCGAACTTCAGATAAACAAAACGAGAATATAAACATCCGTACAGTATGATAATGATAGCGAAAACGCTTTGTCATCCATTCCGCTGACACCGGAGATTTTACCTCGTTTAAGACCGAAAGTAGATTTGTTCGCTGCATATCTCCATAACGAAACGATTTTGAGTTTTGTTTGATGCTTACACAGACTCTTGTAAAATGTAGATACCCTGTAACGGTGAACTAGTTCAAGGAAAAGTTGGCTGGTGTTCAGAGGGAATATTTTTCTTTCAGTTAACATATTTTCTAAAATAGATTAGTGTATGCAACTATTGTTTCATCAGTGGTTCACTGTATTTTCTCTAAAATCGCTTGCTCAGTTTTAGGCACTGGGGTAGAAAAACGTCTAGACATCGCGATCCCAACAATATGTCAAGAACATAGACGAAGCCTTTGGTAAGCCACCTGTTACCAATTACCCCCTTCCCCACTCCCCCTCTCTCTCTCTCTCTCTCTCTCTCTCTCTCTCTCTCTCTCTCTCTCTCTTTCTCTCATTTCTCTCTAAACAAGGTACGCAGTCACTTATCACATATTTCGCCAATCCCCTCTCTCTCTCTCTCTCTCTCTCTCTCGTTCTAAACAAGGTACGCATCCACTTATCACATATTTCACCAATTACACCCCTCTTTCTCTCTCTTTCTCTCTCTCTCTCTCTCTATCTCTCTCTCTCTCTCTTCAAAATAAGGTACGCAACCACTTATCACAAATTAAACCAATCCCCCATTATTCCTGTCTGTCTGTCTGTCTGTCTGTCGGTCTGTCTCATTCTCTCAAAACAAAAACTCGGCCATATATCACCAATTACCTCATATCTATCTATCTATCTATCTATCTATCTATCTATCTATCTATCTATCTATCTATCTATCTATCTATCTATCTATCTATCTATCTATCTATCGATCGGTCGGTCTGTCTGTCTGTCTGTCTGTCTGTCTGTCTGTCTGTCTCTCTCTCTCTCTCTCTCTCTCTCTCTCTCTCTCAAATTAAAGCACGCAGTTTGATTAATAACTGTAGCTCTGCAAGCAACTGGTCCATCACTTGAAGCTTTGGTAGACGGCCGGTTCTATTTTACCTGTCATCACTTTGTTCCCACTCCAAAATGTCGTTTCATTTAACACTTTTACCTCTGGTATTTGGCGCGAATTATCTGCGTTTGATTTATTGAATTATTATTGTGCTTATATCATCGAGAAAAATGTAGCTCACCCATCAAAAACGTATAAGTCATTTCTTCTTGTATGGTAAGATCAATTATATATCTACGAAAGCAGAAGAACTGCCGTTGTTATAGAAACAACCATAATATGAAGATACACATGTTGTTACATGTATAAATATAATCTGCGTTTCAAAGATTCGAATTATATGTGTTATATAAATAATAATAAAAAAACACAAACCGAATGACGTCCATGAAATTCTATAGTTACAAAAAAATTCAAATATTTTTAAATTGGGTTGGGTCACAAGTTTTTTCAACATAAATTTAGTATCTTTGATCTATCCATATTTATTTATCTTATTAGCCTGGCGGTTAAGTTTAAATATTGTTTTTAAACATAATTATTCAATCTCGTAATAACCGACGTGGTGCACTGGATAGAAAGTAGATATAGCATTGGCGATTTGGGTCCGATTCCCAAAGATACTTCTTTTTTGTTTGGGGATTTCACTAGCAATATTTTTTCTAAATATAAATACGAACATACTTTTAAAATTTCCGGGTGATATCTAATCAAAATAGGTAAACATAACCATCACAGCAGATTCACCCCAGCGGCAATTGATACTTAGCAGTGAACAATGACATAAACCATTTTAATAGGATGTTATTCGTTATAGGTTTTATACAGATACACGAAAATGGTTCATAATGCAACAAGTTAGGCTATTGTTAACGTAGGAAAAAGTCGTAGTACAAGCATTTGATAATTCAGAATGCTTGCACAAAATGAACGATCGTGTGCGTATTTAGAACCTAGTTCTAAAGTAGAAACCAGTAAATGATAAAAAATGTGTATGTTTACATATGTACATATTTGTTATGTGATGTACAATGTATATATAATATAACTTCATGTTCCATAAGTTTTTATGAAAACCATAAACACTAACTTTCGATCTGATCTTAAAAATCGTATATAAACTGTTGGTTTGTTTTGTATGTTTAAAAGATGATGTTATAATAATCATATAAAAAACGTAAACACAATACATACAAAATGTAAAGCATTGTATTAAAATAAATTTATTATTATAACAGCTATAGATATTTTTCCCAGTGATAACAAGGGGTGATATACATATTTTATGAATAAAAGATATAAAGACGAATTTGTGCAGAATGTTTTCATGAATCATTTAAAGTATTTCGCAATATTCAGATATATTTGTGTGTATACATGTATGTGAAAACCTATATGGTGCATTCTATTTTTTGCGTTTCATGTTTTTGCAAAATCGATTTTTTATTTATTTCACAAGATTAAATTATAAATAGATATATTTTTTAACAGAATATCTATTATGATTCTTTCAAGCATTTTTGCTTTCATACAATACCCAGAGTTAACATAGAATAAATATTTACACCTACAAAAAATAGTTTATTTTTGAAGAGACAGTTTTCTTTTTTATGCCTTTTGATGTATTATTAATGTTTCCTAGTGAATTAAATTTGATAATTCCATCGTTAACAGCAACATTATCAGAAGACGAATTACAAAAAAAGGTCAAGAATATTTTTTAGATTTTGCTATTCTTAATTGTGTTTTTGTTCTTGTTTTTGATTTTTTGTTTAACTTTCTAATTATCTAAGAGAAAAAAATACACTCAAAACATTGATTTGCTGCCTCCAAAATTGATATTAACTTAATAGCACCATATGGTAAGATCCAATGTTATTCACTATTCAAATAATATAATTAAATTAAGATAATATTCTGTTATTTATATATGTAAATATTATACATGTCGTTAATTGAAATTGTATAAGCATGTTGTAATATTTCGTGTATTGGAAAATGAAAATAAAAAAATACAGAAAATAATAGTAATAAAGCATATGTTATGATATACACACGAGTATATTTTGAAACGACAGCCCCATTGTGCAAAAATAAAGTTCCGAATCACGACCTTTAATGTTTTACCAATCTAACATGATATTCATGTCACAATGTGCACGTAGCCAGATAAGAGAGAAACGTATATGAGCAGTCCGGTTAGCTCAGGCGGTAACGCATTCGTCCTGTAAGCGGAAGGTCACTGGTTCGAGTCCCTTACTGGTTGCAGTTTTCTTGTCCTGTTACATTGGCGCCCAAAGAGGGAATGTGGCTTAGGGTTATATATATATCGAGAAACATTCACGTGATTCTCTGGTCGCTATGAAAATTTGGGGAAGAATTCCAAGTTTTTTAGGGAATATGTCATAGTGTGTCTGTAACTAATTAGGAGATAAACGTATGTAAGCAGTAGTCCTGCTTGCCCTGCGGAGCATTCGTACTGTAAACAAAAGGTCCTGGGTTCTAGTCCCGGACTGGCGGCATTGTTTTCTCGTCCTGTTACATTCATAAGAATGATCATAATTCATTCAAGTTGACTATTTATTGATAACTGTATTTTCATTTTATAACGCATGTTGTTTCATTTTCAGCAATATGTTTTCGTTTGTCCAGTAGAGCATAGTCGTATTTCCGCAAACGTTAGCCATATCATGTCTCACATTAATAAATACTTTCAATCGTCACCTAAATCGTTCAGAAGAGATGCTTATTTCCGATAATCAACGAATGCCGACGCGTTTAAATTGTGGTCACATGATTTAAATGTAAATACAGGTATCATCGCGTGTTAATTGATTCATAAACCTGATATTTATATAGAAATCAAACTCTTTACAACTATGAAATACTGTTAAAAAATATTATGGTGCGTTACGTTTTCTCTAATAACATTTTTACTGCAAATTTGCAAGAGATGTATCTGAGTACACTTGAACAAAATTTCTGTGGAATAGGCATTTTAGTGTGTGATTTTCCGTAATCGGTGTCGTTCTTGGCAGACTGAATTAGTTAGTCAGAGGGGAATACACTGGTTGTATGGTATAGATTGTTTCACATGATTTAAGTGAATGGCTAAAATAGGACCGTGGATAACCGAAATCTTATCTACAGTTTAAATTTAAATGAGAAAGTAATAACAACAAACACATTTTATTCCACTAATTTGATACTTTCATTCAATGATACAATGTATTTAACATTTGATATTTCTCGAATAATTATCGAATTTGATATTTTAACGTATACTTTTCTTCTTTCAGATATGGATTTGATGTGCCTTGAGGAAGACGCTCCTTTGAGCATTCATTTGGACCATTCACTATTACAAGACGACACAGTGTTACAAAATCTGTTAGCATTCGAAGACACGTATCGACCAGATCCAGCATACTTTAGACATGTACAGAAAGACATCACATCTATTATGAGGAGACAGTTAGCAGAATGGATGCTAGAAGTTTGCGAGGACGAAATGACCGAGCCTGAAGTGTTTCCATTATCAATTAATTACTTGGATAGATTTCTTTCAATTTCCAATACACCGAAGAGCAGACTACAACTTTTAGGATCAGCATGTGTTTTCATAGCATCTAAGTTGAAAGAGGTTACTCCGATCTCTGCAGAAAATCTTGTGAAATATACGGATTATTCTATAAATACATCACTTTTAAAAGACATGCAACTGTTAGTTTTAAGCAAATTAAACTGGCGTCTGTTAGCAGTCATTCCTAATGACTTCATTGAACAAATCTTATATCGATTATCGTTAGATAGAGAAAACTCAGAACATATAAGGAAACGTGCAAATACGTTAATAATACACTGTGCCACCGATTGTAGGTATATGTCGTATCCACAGTCAATAATAGCGGCCAGCAGTGTAAGCGAAGCAGTGCACGAATCGCAGAGTCTAAAATCAAACGATAACGTCGAACTGTTAAAGAAGTTACAGGATATTACAGGAAAAACAGTAGAACAGTTGATGGCATGTCAGGAAGATATCAAGCATATGTCCCACGCTCATGTATCCAATAAGACAAGCCAGAAGACATAAAAATACTCTTAGTTGAACGTAAATTATTACAAAACTAGAAACATAGGAAGTTATTGTTGATAGTTTTGCATTAAAGTCGGGGTTTCCGATTTAGGTTTTACATGCAGAAAAAAAACCCGCGACATGAACATAGCTGGCTTCCATATTTTCGATTATAAATAATGACCTTATCTAACTGTTCATGGTTCACAATAATGCGTATCACAGAGACTGAGACTAGGCGTCTAGACATAATTTTGATGAGGTAGGTGCATTATAAAATAAATTGAATATGTTATTGAACTAAGTAATACACAATTGTATGTCTGTATTAAATGATTTAGTGCTATGCTGCAGTGACGTACTTTTTTATAGGGACATTCAACCTTAAATGAGAAGAAAAAAACGTTATTCACGTATTGTGTATACAAACGCAGTAAACAGAATAAGATTATATATTATTTTATAGAAATTGTGTCCATATATAAAGCTGATAGATGTTACAAAGAATATGACTTCATAATATATATGTACTAATATCTATTTTAAGAGAAAATTGGTGGGTGACAGGAGTATGTATCAACCAATTGAACTGAAACTTCACATGGATGTTCTGTTGCATAGGAGATTATACAGAACTTTATTTTTTCGATCTGAAATTCAAGATGGCTGCCGTTACTAAAAATTGTCAAATACTTAAAAAATCTTCTTCTCATGAACGGCCCAACAGATTTTCAAACTGTTTATGTAGTAATGATAACCAACTATAGTTTTGGTAGATTTGTTCAAATGGTGTCCCTAGGGTTAGAAATGGCCCCGCACCGAGGGTTCAATTAGAGGACGAGTGTAATTATAATAAATATATTTTTAATGGAAATGATTTTGCCTATTTCTTCACAGAAGCATTGTTTGGTTAAGGAGGCTCAGTTTTGTAAAAATGACTGGGTTCCACTGTCTTAAGGGGTCAGGAGGGGCCCCAAAAGGGTAAAAATTGGGATTACAAAAATCGTTTTCTTAAGAACCGGTATGTCAGATTTGTTCATTTTTGGCATAAATTATCCCTATGTGTAGGGGTTTCATTGCAGATAAGAATTTAGGCGCTAAAATTTATAGCGGCCTTTAAGGGAACTTAGAATTTTACATAGGAATACTATGGGAAAACAGAAAATTCTCATTTTACCATCTATTTAGGCAAAATTATCATTCAGTTGGAATTTTGAAGTATCATCTAGTCATAGGAAATAAGATTTGGCTCTATAAGGAGAATTTACTTTCAATAAGAGGCCAGGGTGGGTCAAAAAAGGGTTAAAATAGAAATTTTTCAAAAATCTTCTTCTCAACAGCCGGTCAGTCAAATTTGTTCATATTTTATATGGATTATTCCAGTGAGGTTTAAAGTTTGTACAAATCAAGGGTCTTATATTGATAGGGCCCTGTAAGGGGACTTCGAGTTTTATATTGGAATGATATTGGAAAACGGAAAAATCTCATTTTTATCATTCATTTATGACCTTTTTTTATTCAGTTTGAGTTTTGAAGCAACATCTAGTCATAACAAATATGATTTTGTTCGATACGAAGGATTGACTTTCTAAAAGGGGCCAGGTTGGGGTCACAAAATGATTAAAATTGAACATTGTCATCAATCTTATTTTCAAAAAATCAAGGGACACTGGGATGTATAGAGGCCCTGTAAGGGTCTTTGAGTTTTACATAGGAGTACTATGGGGAAATGGGAAATTCTCATTTTTTGTCCATTTTGGTAAATATGTTGTTTAATTTGAGATCTAAAGCATTGTCTAGTAAGAATAAATTTGATTTTGTTCAATAAAGAGGATTGAATTTCCATAAGTGGCCGAGGATGCGGATGGGGCAATAAGGTTAAAATTGGGAATTTTCCTCTCAATAACCTTTCAGTCAAACTAGTTCATATTTGATATAAATTACCTTTACATCAGCAAGGATTGAAGATTCTGCATATCAAGGGGCTGGGATATATTGGGGCTCTGTAATGTCACTTTTACATAGGAATATTATAGGGAAAACATTTTTTTTTTAATTTTGCATCCATGTGTACAAAAAAAAATTCTTTTTAAAATTTGAATCATTTCTGCACAAAACAAATCGCTAAGAGTGGGTGATTGAAATTCTGACAAATTAAAGGGCTGGGTTGTATAAGGCTTCTGTACAGGGGACTATATTTTTTTACAGATGAATGGTATGGGAATTTAAAGTATTTCCTTTTCATAGCAATTAAGTTTTTGTTCAGTATGGGTGTGGTGGGGGTATTTATCCATAAGTTGTTAAGACGACCCCCCGCCCCAAAGAGGGTAAATATTGTGGAATTTCAAAAAGTGCTATGGCCACTTCGAGTCAGCAGAGCGTCCTCAGGCTCTCTTGGATCTCTTGTTCACGGAGTTATGGCCCTTTCATTCTGTCTGTGACCAAATTCTTCTCCGCTCATTTTCTCTACAACTTCTAGTTGGAATTCTACGAAACTTGCTAGGATGCATCATTACCAAGATGTGCATATTGTCCTCATGACGCTGTTTCACTACAACCTCTGGTTTTAATTTTGTAAAACTAGCTAGGATATGCATGTATTGTCATTTTGTTCTTGTTCAATGTTTTGCCAATGAGTTCTGTCAAGTGCAGAGCCACATATTGTTCCTGCTATGCAGTTTGGTATTTTTCATCAGTTCCACCGATTTTTTTTGTTTCTTACTTGCGATTTAATCATACAATATGACATTGTAACAGAAGTGTGTTTTTGATATTCATAATAGGAAAGCATAGTTTATTTATCGCACTTTTGACTAGATATGCTCAATGTTTTAACTGTAATACAAAATCCTTGATAATAATGATATATTTGTAAACAGCAAATATATTATGGAAACATTCTGCGTGGTAACTGCCAAATTCCAAGCTCTCAACTTTATATTGTGTTTGTTTAATTTAATTGCAATTTTGTAATGTATACTCCTAGTAAGTTTTGGAAATAAGTCTTCAGGCTTTATGGGCAATCCAAAGTTATTACACACTATTATGTATGACCAATGTTGCATTAATTGAATACTTTTTTGCAATTTGCCATTCATTTCATTTAAGTTACCTTAGTTTTCTATAGAATACTTTATTGTGATAGATCAACTTTTTTTATATTGGATTATGCCAAAACAGTAGTATTGAAACTGCATTCTATGTTATGTTATATTTAATAAGTTTTTCAATTATTAATACAATAATAAATTTCATATAGCATGGTTGATAGTTATAAATTAACCTTTTACTATTTACTAATTTATCTATTCTTAATTTGTATTTGAGTATGTATATTCAATGTAACCTGTATATGTGTTTTTACCTGAAAAAACATCAATCAATCATAAATTATAAATATTAGATAGGTTGTAAAGTTACATTTCAACAACAGTATATTGATATATTTTTATATAGAGCAAATCTGTTTGTATCCCAGTATTAAAATACAAAACCCATATTATGAAAGAAAACTGAAATAATATTAATAGTTTTTAGCTCGATTATTCGGCGAATAAGGGAGCTTTTGTACTTGCATCTGCTTTGGCGTTGGTTTTCTGGTTAAAGTTTTTTTTTATTATCAGTTAAGATATCTATGCAACCACTCATTTGATATGAATGAAACTTCACATTTGTGCCAAAACAGGGGATATAGAAATGGGCTGCGTCTGTCTGTGTGTGCGTCTGTGCGTGCCCTGCTGTGCGCACCATATCTCCTTCAGTTGTGATTGGAATTTTAAATAACAGATGTTCACTAGGACTAGACGATGTGTCATGCGAATGACTTGGGTCTGTTTGTCAAAGGTCAAGGTTATAGCTTAAGGTCAAGTGTTTGGAAATCCAATGTATACACTGTACTTCCTCTTGTCCGGACTATCTTCTTTAGTTGTGATTGGAATTTAAATAACTTGGCACAAATGTTCACTAGGTTAAGACAATGTGTCATGCTAATGACTTGGGTCTGTTTGTCAAAAGTCTAGGTCAAAGCTCAAGGTCAAGTGTTTGGAAATCCAATGTATACACTGTGTTTCCTCTTGTCCCGACTGTATCTTCTTTAGTTGAGATTGGAATTTTAAATATCATTGCACAAATGTTCATTAGGACAAGACGATATGTCATGCGAATGACTTGGGTCTGTTCGTCAAAGATCAAGGTCATAGCTCAAAGTCAAGTGTTTGAAAATCTAATGTATACACTGTGTTTCCTCTTGTCCAGACCATATCTTATTTAGTTGTGATTGGAGTTTTAAATAACTTGGCACACATATTCACTAGGACAAGACGATGTGGCATGCGAAAGACTTGGGTCATTTCGTCAAAGGTCAAGGTCATAGATCAAGGTCTAGTGTTTGAAAATCCAATGTACATACACTGTGTTCCTCCTGTCCGGACCGTATCTTCTTTAGTTGTGATTGCTTGGCATGAATGTTCACTAGGAAAAGACAATGTATCATGAGACTGACTTAGGTCTGTTCGTCAAAGGTCAAGGTCACAGCTCAGTCCATCTGTCTGCTGCTGTCCGAACCTTATCTTCTTTAGTTGAGATTGGAATTTAAGTAACTTGGCACAAACTTTCACTAAGAAAGCTTTTCAGCTTTAAGAATATCTTAACAGTACAAATAAATTATGTAGCTCTTGCATGAGTCTAATGCAAATTATGGCCCTTGTTTGACTTAGAAATTCTGGTTAAAGTTTTGCATGCAAGCACCATTAAGTCCATATCTAACCAACCACATAATCTACTAGTATTTGATTAAAACTTCATGCAAGATTTCCTAATCATTTTAAACTAGTTTTTCTAGTTTTGCATGTAAGTATCATTAAGTCTGTATCTCAACAACCACTAATTGCATTTGATTAAAATTTTATGTAAGGTATTGTAGTCATGTAACCAAAATAGGATACCATTTGCCAGATTTATTTGCATATTAGTGCCCTGGACTTACACATTCTTGCTAAAGTAATGTATCTCCGCAGCCACTGCATGTGACAAATGATTAAAATTGTCAAGCTCTCTTGTCTTATGAACTGCTTGAACAAGTTCTTGAATTGACCAAGCGGGTAACTAATGTACGATTTGTGGCTCTCGAATTGCCAAATGTTGCTTTATTGTAATTATAATGTTGTGTGCACCTAAGCCTCCATATTTGTTTGATTTCACAGTAGTTATATACAAGATGATAAATAATGTGACAAGGCTAGAATAGTGGAGTTTACCCTGTTCCCCGATATATCTTGTTACTACTGTTTCTTCTACATATTGTTTTATTTCTCAGACAGGTTATATACTTCATGGAACAAGAGAGACAGTGACATTGTTGAAGACTATTTTCAAGAGTATGTTAGTGCTACAAGCCAAATGGGATGTAAAGGTTCTCTTCCAGGTATAAACCCATACTTGGAAATCTCGTTGCTCTTAGTAACACACAAAATCCAGTAGCAAAACACTCTTATTTCAGTGTGATGGTTTCATTGTATTATTGATAGTATATTGATTATCTGAAAAAATCGTTGTGTTGGGGGGTCTTTCTTGAATGATTTTTAAAAAAAATTAAAATTGGCTAAAAACATTTTTTTCAAATACAATATGCCTATATATACTCACTGACCTGGTTTTGCTTAAAGGATATCTATCTAAACATGTCAAAATAATATATAAAAAAGGGATTTCCTAACTTGGGCTACGCGCCTAGGTTAGACTGAAATGGATTTTTCCACTTAAAAGTGCAACAATTTTTATGATGTATTAAATGATTAGAAGGGTTTTATATTAATTTCAATTTGGTCCGTTTAACACAGGGGAAGGTCCAGGATTTCAGTTCAGAGGGAGCACAACAAAATATCTGAATAGGCACACATGTTTTTATGCCCTCCCAAATTTTTGGGGTGGCATATAGAAATCGCAGTGTCCTTTTGTCCTCCCGTCTGGTATTTCGTGTCCGGCGTGTAACTTTGTCATGCCTAGATGGATTTTGTTAATTCCTGCTACAAATGATCAACATAACCTGACGACAAGTAAGACCCACACCCGTACCTCAAAGGTCATGGTCAAACTTTGTTTGATGACACTTTCAGTCTGTTTGAGATTTCGTTTCGGTCTGTAACTTTGTCACTTATGGATAAATTTCAAAATCACTTGGCTCAGTTGATCAACATGACATGATGAAATGTTGCGTGTAAGACCCAGAACCTTTCCTCAAAGGTCAAGGCCACACTTTCAATTTGTTTGCTATTTCATATCTGGTCTGTAACACTGTCTTTAACTCGGCTCAGTTGATCAAGATGACATGACGATGTGTCGCACGTAAAGTCCAGACCCGTACGTAAAATGTCAAGGTCATACTTGGAGTTTGTTTGACAACACTTTGAGTCTGTTTGAGATTTGAAATCCAGTCTGTAAATTATCATACATGAATGGATTTCAAAAACACTGATATGACGAAGTGTCGCGTTAAGACCCTGAACCTTACCTCAGAGGTCAAGGTCACACTTTCCTACTATCCCAGTTTCTACACTTTATTTTCACAGCTTAGACACACAGCTGCTCATAACTTTCCAGAACTAGTGTAATAGAAATGCAGAGTGCTATTTGGAACAAGTGATTGTGGTATATTTAATTTCATTTATCTAATAAATAATATAAAATGACTTAATGGTTTGTTTTTAGGAAGAGCAAAAATAAAAATAGTTCTAGAGGCCAATCCTGATGTGCTGGGTAGTCTGCCAGATGAACTAAAGTATAAGGCAGTTAGGAATAAGATATTCAATGAGAGAAACAAACAACGAAAGCATGTGAAACATATGTTGGATGACATGAAGATATAGGTAATGCTATAATAATGATACACTGTGTTTAATTTTGTCATTATATTATTTGATCACTGTTGGTTTGAATATTAAACATCATTTTTGTGCCATGGGGAGCTAACAAAAGGTCAGTTCACCTAGCCACTCCGTCATAGGATCCTGGCCCCAGTTTCACTCTTACATCTTGACTTGAGTTTTTCTTCAAATCAGATTTTTGAAATGCTGCAACTGTATTTGCATTGATACTGGTAATTGTGTATGTTATTTGTTGTCAATGTGTAGTCATTAAACGTGTATAAAGTTAAAGCAAACATTTAGAGAAATTGAAAAATATGAGTTTGGGAAATCTCAGCTTGAGAAACAACCAACACCTGACCCCGGTTTCTTGAAAATACTTTTAAGCCTGTTATTTTACTGAAGGACAATACCGAAATTAACTGTATCAGGGGATCGGGCGGCACCCGAATTATTTTTAGATGGGCGGTGGAGTGTGCTTTGCGTTAATTCAGGGAAACTGTTGTTAGAGAAAAACAATTACATTATGGGTCTACCATGAATATCGGATGACAGATTATATTTCATGATGTTATACCCACAGGCAACAGTATCGGTGTTTATACCACAAAATTTACATGATCTCCGAAAACCTGACAAAATAAATATCTTAATTATAATGGTAAACTTGAAATGAATTCCCCATTCTTAAAGTAGACAGCACTTAATACTGCTTGACGTCATTCGGATTCTTGCTAAGATGAAACAATTTTACGTGTGCATCTGTATCATGACGGGTCTACTCTTTAAAAAAACAGCGTACCTTCCCTCCCCCATAAACTCCTATATTATATATGCCATTTAGCATTACGGATCAAATTGAAATGGACTTAAGTATTTTCGTGAAACCGGACAGGGCTTGGAAGGTTAACCAGGTTCTTGAGCATACCAATCTCAACATGTAACTGACAAACCATTTGATTCAGTGGTGAGAGACACACTTTAATGATAAAAAGATGCGATCTGCACATAGGCTAAATGGCTGGGGATTTGAACTGCAACCCCACAACTGAAAGTCATACTCACAACCATTACGGTTATCCGTGCTTAGCTTCAAACCACTGAATTTCTTGTTTTCCATCCTTGTAAATTATTCAAGATGACACCAAATTAGATTTTGGTTATATAGGAAAATATTTTAAAATGACTGTTCTAAAAATTGCTAAAACACTGTTAAAACTCTATCTGAAAGGTCCTATGTAAGTGGTTTCTTAAATTAATTATGGCAGCTGTAAGAGACCTAAATCTAAAAATGTCTTATCAACATTTTCTCTGTTCTAATCATTTAATTGTATGTTGATCGGCTTGCATGTCTTTGAGTACATTATTTTCAAGTATTAAGCTCTACTGGTCTGTAAATTGTCCGTCTGCAGATATTTTTCTTGTAAACGCAATAGCACCTCCATTTCTCATAAAATCTAAGGTAAACTTGGACGAGATCTTAAACACCTGGTGATATGATCATAAATGCCCACATCAAAGGGTTCATAAGTACATTTTAAGCCAAAAATGTTCTCTTAATGTTCAAGGGATAGACCTTAGATCTTTTACATGTAGCATTGTATGGAGGTCGCCTAATAGGTTTGATGAAGTCAGGGGTCTAAGGTCAGATTTAAGGATGCAAAAGGGGGCACTGTTTTACATAGAGTTAAAAAGGAAAAATGTTGAAATTTTTCATAGAATTGTAATTATTCTTGGACAGCATTATATAACTACAAGATCTCCGACAAATTCTTGAACCAGCATTATTCGACCACAAATTTCCCTGTCACAGGGTAAATATAAGAACAATTCAAGAAAAACTTCAAAACACATTCGATAATCCATGTTCACAGTGAACATGTTTTTCAGTTGATATCAAATATAAGCAAACATATTTAACGTTTAACTGAACTTAATGCATCCAAGATCAAGTTAATTTTGAGTTGTTGCTTAAAATCAGGTAAGCTACTTAGGCCCATTTGAATAATACAATTGTTCTGTGTATTTTCAGATAAGGCAGTGTCCTCAACAATCTCAAGTCTGGACTATGGGTGCTCTCCCAATCCTACAACTAAGGATTTTCTTAGCTGGAAGCATTGTGTGATGAGGATAATTGGAGCAGAACAAGCAGAAAGCCTTGTTAAAAAACTAATTTAGCAATATGTATCTGTATTACAGAAATTAGAACTGGCCTTAACATATCCTAGTCAGACAAATGTGTGACCATTACTGGATCTCAAGATGGATGCTAGCAGAAGTTGCACAAAAGGGAATGCCATATGTTATTTACTTCATTTCAGTAAGACAAATGTAGTCGTCAGTAATTGAAGGCTTAAGAAAAGTAGGAGTTTCCATTCTAAACCAAACACAATGATGTGTGTATGAACAGCTATCATTATTGGCAAGAGGAAATAAATGTCAGTTTCTTTTCCATTCCTGCAGTTAAGCCTCTTCACTTGAAGCAATGCTATGAGGAGCAAAGATGGGCAGAAAAAAAATGTTGGCTTCTTAGTTAAAATGATTTTTAAAAAAAATCTCTATAGAAGATTTGAAAAAGGTTTGCAATTGTCCAGATCAGATGAATAAATGTCACCGTTCCTTGACATCAAGGTGGACATTAGCAGGTGTTGTTCTAAAGGGAGCTGCCCTATGTTTTTTTTTACTGCTGAATATGGAGTTGGCTAGATTTGTGTAGTTCTCATCATTTTGAGTAAAATAAGTGATTGGATAAAATTAGAACTGGTCACCAACATTTTTTGTTATATTTTCTATGTATCTAATTTGACAAAATGAACTTGATTTATTTATGATTTTATTTTTCAGAAAGTTATCTGTAAAAAAACGTTTTGTTCATTTTACACATTTAGATATATCTTGAGTAAAACAAGTGGTTGGGTAGAACTGGTACCAGTCACCAACCATTGTTACACCTTTTAATGTATCCAAATTGTCAAATGAATTTGGTTATTTATGATTTGTTTTTCAACTTGTTCATTTTAAGCTCTACTGGCCAAAGGCCAGAAGTGCTTATGCAACGACGCGTTGTCCGTCGTATGTCATCTGACGTCTGTCGTCTGTTAGCAGCACTTTCTCTGACACCACTAGGCCAATTAAATTGAAACTTCACATGGATGTTTCTATTGCATAGGAAACTATACAGAAGATTTTATTTTCGATCTGAAATTCAAGATGGCCGCTGTTACTAAAAATAGTCCAAAACTTAAAAAATCTTCTTCTCATGAACGGCCTGACAGATTTTCAAAATGTTAATATAGTTATGATGACCAACAATAGTTTTGTTAGATTTATTCAAATAGTGTCCCTAGGGTTAAATATGACCTCGCTCTGAGGGTTCAATTAGGGGACACATGTCATTATAATATATTTTTTTAAATGAAAATGATTTTGCTTATATCTTCACAGAAGCATTGTTTGGTGTAGGAGGTTCAGATTTGTAAAAATGACTGGGTTGCACTGTCCTAAGGGGTCAGTAGGGGCCCCAAAAGGGTAAAAATTGGGAATTACTAAAATCGTTTTCTTAAGAACCGGTATGTCAGATTTGTTCATATTTAGCATAAATTATCCCTATGTGTAGGGGTTTGATTGCAGATAAGAATTTAGGGGCTAAAATTTATAGGGTTACTGGAAGGAAACTTAGAATTTTACATAGGGATACAGTGGGAAAACAGAAAATTCTCTTATTTTTTTTCCTTTTTACTGAAACCACTAGGCGAATTTAACTGAAACTTCACATGGATGTTCTATTGCATAGGAGACTATACAGAACATTTTTTTTCTATCTAAAATTTAAGATGGCTGCCGTTACTAAAAATAATCCAAAACTTAAAAAAATTCTTCTCATGAACCATCCAACAGATTTTCAAAATGTTTATGTAGTAATGATGACCAACTATAGTTTTGTTAAATTTGTTCAAATAGTGTCCCTAGGGTTAAAAATGACCCCGTCCCGATGTTTCTATTGCAGAGGAGAATTTCAAAAAGTGCTATAGCCACTATGAGTCAGTAGAGCGTCTTGTTCAGAAAGTTAGCTGTAACAAAAGTTTTGTTCATTTTACACATTTAGATATATCTTGGGTAAAACAAGCAGTTGGGTAGAACTGGTACCAGTCGCCAACCACTGTTACACCTTTAATGTATCCAAATTGTCAAAATGAATTTGGTTATTTATGATTTGTTTTTCAACTTGTACATTTTCTGAAAGTTTTCTGTAAATTTCATTCATTTATTTTACACATTTAGATATATCTTGAGTAAAACAAGCAGTTAGGTAGAACTGGAACCGTCACCAACATTGTTACACCTTTAATGTATCCAAATTGTCAAAATGAATAATTATGATTTGTTTTTCAACTTGTTCATTTAAAGCTCTACTGGCCAAAGGCCAGAAGGGTTTATGTGATGGTGTGTTGTCGGTCGTATGTCGTTCGTTAGCAGCACTTTCTCTGAAACCACTAATTGTCTTCTCTTTAGAACTCTCATAGTTACTTCCCCTGTTCAATATCATTACTAATTAATTCGAAACATACGCGCATACTCGCAAATTGATTTATACAGTGTAAGATTAAAAAATTATCGCTTCATAAGCAGATTGATTGTATCATCAAAATAATTAAAATACTTACCGTATTAAAATGAAAGTTATTTTCTCGCTAGTAAAGTAACTGATGGGATAATTTTTAATAAAAAATCATATTATTTTCATAGCATACGCATATAATCAACAACCAACATTATGCATTTATTTAATCCTGCACATGTATTATACACGACGTCAACACGATTGCTTTAAAATTATCTTAAATTTGGAACCGTGTTTTATGTCACATTTCAGTGACGTCAGTGTGTACAAATAAAACAACAAAAATATGAAAAGAATAAGGCCATACATGTCAAATGATGAAATGGACATTGAAATTTGAATCAGATTTATTTATACATGCTAATTTGATGTTTATTTCATATAAAAAATAAAACAAACATGTAGATATAGATCTATTGATTGCTGTACATGTTTCTTTTTTTTCTTGAAATGAAATACACAAACAAAAGTAAATTTTATACATAATTTATTTTTACTTCCTCTTAGTTTCTGTTCCTATATTTCATTTAATATTTGCCTTACAATTTTAAACTTTACATTGTGACCAAAGAGAATTTATTTCTCTATAATCTCAAATTTTATTTATAGAAATGATATCGTTTATTTTAATACATATTTAGATATATCTTTAGTAAAACTTGGTAGGGTTGAATTGGAACCAGTCACCAACCATTGTTACAACTTTTGATGTATCGAAATTGTCAAAATGTATTTCAATGTTCATTAATTTTTCTTCTCAAATTGCCGGGCCCGATTAGCTCAGTCGGTAACGCGTCTGACTATCAATCCAGGGGTCGTGAGTTCGGATCCCCCGCCCGGCAACAGTCTCCGTGATGATTGATATACGACATTGTGTCTTATTAGCATTCGTATCTCACCACTGATTCAAGTGGGAAAGTTATCAGTTATTGCGTAGATGGGGTGTGCTCGAGTACTGGTTAATCCCAGGAAACAGTTGTTAGGTTAACTGATCGTCTGTTAGCCCTCGAAGGCATAAAAATGACGCTAAATATTCAATCAATCAATCTTCTCAAATTTATTTGTAGAAATGATTTTGTTCATTTTAATACATATTTAGATATACCTTTAGTAAAACTTGGTAGGGTTCAATTGGAACCAGTCACCAACCATTGTTACAACTTTTGATGTATCGAAATTGTTAAAATGAATTCCAATGTTTTTTTGTTTTCTTCTCAAATTTATTTGTAGAAATGATTTTGTTCATTTTAATACATATTTAGATATACGTTTAGTAAAACTTGGTAGGAGTCACCAACCATTGTTACAACTTTTGATGTTTCGAAATTGTTAAAATGTATTCCATTGTTTTTGTTGTTATTTACTTTAATATCAAAATTTATTTGTAGAAATGATTTCGTTCATTTTAATACATATTTAGATATACCTTTAGTAAAACTTGATAGGGTTGAATTCGAACCAGTCACCAACCATTGTTACAACTTTTGATGTTTCGAAATTGTCAAAATGTATTCCATTGTTTTTGTTGTTATTTACTTTAATATCAAAATTTATTTGTAGAAATGATTTCGTTCATTTTAATACATATTTAGATATACCTTTAGTAAAACTTGGTAGGAGTCACCAACCATTGTTACAACTTTTGATGTATCGAAATTGTCAAAATGAATTCCAATGTTTTTTTGGTT
The DNA here is from genome assembly GCA_029582155.1 of Panopea generosa. Lineage (NCBI taxonomy): Eukaryota > Metazoa > Mollusca > Bivalvia > Adapedonta > Hiatellidae > Panopea > Panopea generosa. Next base: position 3,684,175 of record CM055895.1, on the reverse strand, counting down.
TTCTCTCAAATTTATTTGTAGAAATGATTTCGTTCATTTTAATACATATTTAGATATACCTTTAGTAAAAATTGGTAGGGTTCAATTGGAACCAGTCACCAACCATTGTTACAACTTTTGATGTATCGAAATTGTCAAAATGAATTCCAATGTTTTTTTGTTTTCTTCTCAAATTTATTTGTAGAAATGATTTCGTTCATTTTAATACATATTTAGATATACCTTTAGTAAAACTTGGTAGGAGTCACCAACCGTTGTTACAACTTTTGATGTATCGAAATTGTCAAAATGAATTCCAATGTTTTTTTTGTTTTCTCTCAAATTTATTTGTAGAAATGATTTCGTTCATTTTAATACATATTTAGATATACCTTTAGTAAAACTTGGTAGGGCTGAATTTGAACCAGTCACCAACCATTGTTACAACTTTTGATGTATCGAAATTGTCAAAATGTATTCCATTGTTTTTTGTTGTTTTTTTCTTATCAAAATTTATTTGTAGAAATGATTTCGTTCATTTTAATACATATTTAGATATACCTTTAGTAAAACTTGGTAGGGTTCAATTGGAACCAGTCACCAACCATTGTTACAACTTTGATGTTTCGAAATTGTCAAAATGAATTCCAATGTTTTTTGTTTTTTCTTATCAAAATTTATTTGTAGAAATGATTTTATTCATTTTAATACATATTTAGATATACCTTTAGTAAAACTTGGTAGGGTTGAATTGGAACCAGTCACCAACCATTGTTACAACTTTTGATGTATCGAAATTGTTAAAATGAATTCCAATGTTTTTTTGTTTTCTTCTCAAATTTATTTGTAGTAATAATTTCGTTCATTTTAATACATATTTAGATATACCTTTAGTCAATCTTGATAGGGTTGAATTGGAACCAGTCACCAACCATTGTAACAACTTTTGATGTTTCGAAATTGTCAAAATGTATTCCATTGTTTTTGTTGTTATTTACTTTAATATCAAAATTTATTTGTAGAAATGATTTCGTTCATTTTAATACATATTTAGATATACCTTTAGTAAAACTTGGTAGGGTTCAATTGGAACCAGTCACCAACCATTGTTACAACTTTTGATGTTTCGAAATTGTCAAAATGAATTCCAATGTTTTTTTGTTTTCTTCTCAAATTTATTTGTAGAAATGATATCGTTCATTTTAATACATATTTAGATATACCTTTAGTAAAACTTGGTAGGGTTCAATTGGAACCAGTCACCAACCATTGTTACAACTTTTGATGTATCGAAATTGTTAAAATGAATTCCAATGTTTTTTTGTTTTCTTCTCAAATTTATTTGTAGAAATGATTTTGTTCATTTTAATACATATTTAGATATACCTTTAGTAAAACTTGGTAGGGTTCAATTGGAACCAGTCACCAACCATTGTTACAACTTTTGATGTTTCGAAATTGTCAAAATGTAAATCATTGTTGTTTTTTTTTCTTATCAAAATTTTTATTTGTAGAAATGATTTCGTTCATTTTAATACATATTTAGATATACCTTTAGTAAAACTTGGTAGGTTGAATTGGAACCAGTCACCAACCATTGTTACAACTTTTTTTGTATCGAAATTGTTAAAATGAATTCCAATGTCTATTTTTTTCTTTAGAGAGTAATTGTAGAAATGATTTTCTTCAAAATACATCGGACTAAAAATTTGATAATCCAAATTTTCAGAATGAATTTCAATATACATGTACATGGATATACAGTTCGTATTGTTCAGTTATTTTTTATTTTCAGAAAATGTGTAAAGATATTTTGCTTTTAAGCTCGCCGGGATGAAGTCCAAGGAGAGCTATTGCCATGACCACGTCGTCGGCGTTGTCGTCTGTAGACACCCAGGTTAAACTTTTGTGTTTATGTTTAAGATATCTATGCAACTACTCATTGGATGTGGATGAAACTTCGCATGTGTGTTCACCATCATCAGTTGAACACACAGAGACAAGAACCATAACTCTGGATTGTATTTTGGCACAGTTATGGTCCTTTTTGGACTTGGACACCTAGAGGCGAGCTTTGTTGCCTTCTGACAACCAACTCTTGTTTACATTTTTTAATGGAGATTTATCTTAAGTAAAACTTGTTAAGGTAGAATTTGAACCGGTCACCAACCAGTCATCTTTTGATATATCTCAATCAAACAAATGAATTGCAGTATTTTGACCAGATTTTCCAATGAAAAGAATCGATTGTTTGACAGCTAGTGATGAGTAGACAAACATGTCAACTTTTTGTTTCTACTCAAAATAAATGTAAAATAGTTTTCAGCAATGCAGCAGCTGCATTTTGCAATTTAGTAGTGAATTATTGGATAAATGAGAACAGCATTTGCTGATAAAAAACAGCAATTTAGCCCATCTTTAGTACTAGATTTTATCAAAATGTCTCAGTGTTGTTAATGTATTAATAAGGGATATGGAATTTCTTAATACACATATGAAGTTTTCCTTTTGCGCATCAAGATTGTTCTGTGTATATGGGGCATGCAGTTGAGTCATTTACAAATTATTGATAAATGCTATAATAGTATATTTTACAACATACTTCCATTGAATTATTACAATATTTTGAAAAAAAAGACTCAACTACGGGAGTTATCTACCCTACCCGTCCCCAGCAAGGGTAGAATTGTATATATTATAAATAATTGTTGAAGTAAGTTTTGATATTTTTATTTTTATTCATTTTTATTATCATCAATCTGTTCATAAAAATAGTTTACATGTTATTTTAGGTGAACAAGTTGCATTAGTTTTCGTCATTTTGATTAGGTTGATTAGAGTAATTCTTCCATAAATATTAACAGTATATTATTAAGACGATAACCAAACACCTGTACAATGGTTCTGGAGTTTGAAGTAGACCTTGTAGCTTTAGCAGAGGTGTCACCATATTTTCTTCATTATTTTCGACCTAAGGGTGTGTATTTAGCAGTATGTAAACTCCCAACCATTATTGACTTATCATATCCGGAGTGTTCTGACGAGTCATGTCAGTTTTATCTAACTACGGTAGCCAGTGGTAGGAGACCATTTATTTTTAAACTTATGAATAAACTCCATATAAGAGAAATACTTTTACTAACAACATACTTTTGGGTAGAATCAGTTTTAGAAGAAATATATGTTCACTGTATTCAAGATATAAAAGTAGGTCATATTTTTTTCAATGTGTGTATTGATTATTTTGGTTCAGAACATGTCTTCACACATAAATTGTTTTATAAATTAAAACGGTCATGCTGGCTCCCAGAAAAACTTGAATCTCTGTCATTAGAAAACTGGATACAAACTGGAAAACGAACAATCTCCAGAATAATTCACAATTCCAAACGATCAAGAAAATTCAACCAAAGGTTCGTCTTTGAAAAATGTTTCGCTTGTATGAGAAAAGAGAAGATTTTTAAGAATGAATTTGATTCAATATTTGTAACAGCACCTTGTTGTTTACATCCTATACATAGACAATGTGTAAACCAGTTTACAATTAAAAGAGGACGGGCAAAACTATGTAAAAATTGTAGGACTGATCATTCTGAACTAGCTATAGGTAGACAATTTGCTGAAGATTTTGATGTTAAAATATTCCGTGAAAGACAAATTGCTAAGAGAAAATTATTTGTATTTGAATATTATGATATATTTTTAGGATAAATTTTATTCATTTAAATTTAACATTTTTCTCATGGATATATGAAATTATATATGATATATATACTTAAGTGTGTATTCTCTAGCATTCAAGACATAAATTCAGTAAAACTCATCTTAAAGGGAGTGTTTCTGGGGGAAATGCTTTATCTGTCTCAAATAAATAAAATTATTTTAAAATGGATATAGCATCTCATTATCATAAAATTCACTTGGTTTGGTATGTCAAATCAACCAAAACCTGGCAATTTCGATATTAAATTGGACTGGTAAACTGGAAACGAAATCCCCATTCTAAAAAAAGACAACACTTACCTACTGCTTGATGACCCTCGTATCGTCATTATGACTCTTTCTAAGACGAAACATGTTTAACTATGCGTAAGCCTGTATAATGAATCAAATTGAAATCAAAATAAAATCATGTAACTCTTTCAATATTAAAGTAAAAATATGTTGCAATTTTAAGCGGGAAATCAATTTTAGTATAACATATGCACATAGCCCTTTTTAATATATTATTTTGGTATGTTTAATAGACACTATTTAAGCAATATGGGGTCTGTGATTATATATAGGTATGATATATTGGAAAAGCCAGATTTAATTATTTTAAAAATCGCTATTTATTCCCTTTAAACTGGAACTGCCATTAATGCTACCTTAATAAGAGAAAAGCAGGACTTTTATTTACACCATCTTTTTGTATGATGGTAGTAGTTGGAACAAAAGAAAGGTTGGTTTGGTTGTTTTGATTACATTTATAGTTATATTGATATTATATTTCTATATAAATGGTGATATGGATTAGTTTTGTATGCATGTGTAGTTTAGTTGTTGCATTAAAAACAATTCATATAAATCCTTTTATTTCATTTTATTTAATTCACCCTAAAACGTACATCCTAGTCTGTAGAATGAACCCAGCTCTCCTGATTGAGTAAGTTACATTAATGCAATGAGATTTGAACTCGTTGGTAGGTCTTTGCTTAAGAAAAAGTTTAATTGACGTCACAGTTGAGTTCAATAGCTGTGTATTGTGGAACAGGCATAGAACTTCCTGCTTTTTGCATTGGGAGTAAATAAACCTGATTCGATAGATATCAAGGACTGGGATAGACTGTACATCCACAGTTTATAAAAACACCCATGCAGCACAAATGGAGTATGTGGCACCCATCTGTCTGTACCATTTTGTGTCATCTAAAACTGGATCTAAATGGTCGTGCAATCTCAGATGCCTAGAAAAAAATGATGGTATTTTCAATGCTTGGTTTTCAAGCTATCATTAGTACAGGTATTTTGATTTAAGGTTTACAACAAGGTTTAACATCATTTGCAAAATGGCACATTGTGAATGGTGGACGAAAAAGTCTTAACAAATAAAATAGTTTATACTACAATAAATAAATGTAACAATTAGTGCAATACCTGAAAGATGTACGCATAATTTTGTTAATATAAATATGTCACATTTAGAGTATATGGAAATTATGAAAAATGGGGAAAAAACGATGTCGGTTTATTTACATATTTATTTGTTTGAATATTTAGCTAATTTTATTTCATTGAGGGCTAACAGACGATCAGTTCACTTAACCACGCTTTCCTGGGATTAAACATTACAAGGAATCACTTTGTCGCATGCATGGGATTGTTTATAATTCAAAATTGTTTATTACAAGTTCCAGCTATTTGCTTCATATGGACTGCAATAATGAGTACAAATTGTAGATTAACATAATGTTAAAGTAATATTTTGACACATAAATAGGAAAAAAAGAAATGTCACTAGTAAGTGTCACATGCCCTCCAAATTGTCTGAAAATAATGATAATTATATTTTATGATAGGAATTTAAATGTATCCACGATATCAATAGTAATGAACTGACTTTTCAGACTAAGCAAGCAATTTCATGTTTTTTTACATTAAAGAGTGACCTTGACATCTGATATAAAGATCTGGGTATTTCTACTGTTAAATGCTGGTGAACATCATCAAAATATGGTGATCACTTGCATCAAGAAACACATGTCATGGTGATGAATTGAGCCAAATGTTTCTAAATTTAATCCATAGGAGAAATGTAAAAGACCGAACACAAAATTTCAAACGGAAGGAAAGTGTTGTCAAACAAAGTTAAAGTGTGACCTTGACCTTTGAAGTGAGATTCCAGGTGCAATGCGTGACACGTTGTGTTATGTTGATCATTTGTAGCAAGTGCTTATAAAATCCAACAATGCACGACAAAGTTACAGGCTGGACACGAAATCTCACAGACTCGAAGTGTTGTAAAACAAACTCAAAGTGTGACCTTGACCTTTGAGGTACAGGTGTGGGACTTAGGCACGACATGTCATGCTGATAAACTGAGCCAAGTGTTTTTGAAATTTTTCTTTGGTGACAAAGTTACAGACTGGACACAAAATCTCAGAGAGAAAATGTCAAACAAACTTTAAGTGTGACCTTGACCTTTGATGTGGGAGTCTGGGTGTTACTCCCGACACATTGTCATATCATGTTATTCATTTGTAGCAAGATTTATAAATACATCCATGCATGACAAAGTTACAGGCCGGACACGAAATACAGGACAGAAGGACACAGATGGACACGGAGATAACTATATGCCACCCCCCTCCCCACCCCAATTTTCTTTTGGTGGGGGCCATAAAAACACGTAATTAACTACTAAACACTATTGTGCATACAATCATATGAAAAAAAATCATTGTTATTTATCGCAAAAGATGAAACATAATATGCATTAATTTAATACATTTTTTTTTTTAAATCTAGCTGTGGGTGTGTATGTGCCAAAGTTTAATAAACAGGGCTGTTTAGTTTTAATATAATAAAAACAAGTTGGGAAAAAGTATTTAATCTAAAACAAAACAAATTTAAAAAAAAAAAATGGGCAGGGATGGGGGTTGGGTAAGAGTGACGGTCTTTAGGTTGGTAACAAAGTTGAAATGGGGCAGAGTATTTGATTTGATACAAAACAAAATAAAAAAATAATGGGCAAGAATTCGGGTTATGGGGGAGGGTGGTTGGTAGGGGATGGGTAGGGATGAGGGTCTTGGGGTTGGTAACAAAGTTAAAATGGGGCGGAGTTTTTTATTTAATACAAAACAATATACCAAGTTTGTATGTTAAAAGTCCGTGTGGTTCCGGCTAAGAATAGAATCACTGTAACTCTCTGTAGAGGATTAGGAATCCTCCGAATGGGTGTCATGTTCATTTTATCATTTTTTGTCATGCTCACTATTATGGTTAAATTATCAACCCCTGTGTGGTTCCAGGGAGCCATGAGTGATGGCAAGAATAGGATCACTGTGGCTTATGCATGTTGTAAGAAGCGAAAAATTGAGTAATACGATAGAATTTGCTGAAACTCTGCAGTTCTGCAGGTATCAAGGTTCTAGGTTCATTTTGCATATTCATTTGTTGATGTATTTATTTTAATCTGTATGTTAATTTGTTGTTTTTTTACATGTAGAGTGAACCTGAAATCTTCCTTCCTGTTGGCGTCGAATAACCTATAATGTGTTGGTACGCCGTAAAACCCTATTCATTCATTCATTGTATGTTAAAGGGAAAGCATGCTAGAAATGACTTAAAAAATAAAATAATCATTAAATTGGATAAAATCATCTAATTATTATTAATAAATCAAATTAAAATGGCTTGGTATGGCAAATCCACCAAAACGTGACAAAATCAATATTTAAGTTGAAGTGGTAAACATGAAACAAAATCCCCATTCTAAATATATACAGCACTTAACTACTGCTGAATGTCATTCAGACTCTTTTTAAGATGAAATAATTTTTACTATGTGTAAATCTGTATCAATGGCTGATAACTCTTTAAACTCCCGCCCTCAAAAATCCCATGTTATTAAAATGCATTTTATGAAAACGTGTTAGCCTGTTCAGAGTTTGTGTTGAAATGCTGGATCCACCCCTGCCCATAACGATCAATTTGCATTCAAAATGAAATCCCGTTACTCTTTTAATACGTCACAAAAATATGTCACACTTTTAAACGGGAAATCTATTTTAGTTGATCTAACTTAGGCCCGTAGCCAAAGTTAGGAAATGCCTTTTCAATATTTATATTTTGACAGGTTTAAACATATATATTTGGCAATACGGAGTCGGTGAGTATATACCGGTATATATAGGCCTGTTATATTAGAAAAAATATATTTAAGCTAATTTTAAAAGTCCAGATAAATTCCCTTAAAGATACAAACTGAAAATAACTTTTTTCAATTATCAAAAGGCACTAACTCATGTACTTTCTGATCTGGTCAGATCGTATGAAGGACCCATGTGAGCAAGTCTTTCATGCTTTAAAGCATTCTGACCAAGTCCTGATGGAAACTACAGGTTCTGGCAAATATCGCCATTTATACAATCAAGCAAGGACCAACCATCTATTCAAGCTTTTATAATCAATAACATTCTGCAAAAGTCATAATTAAATGAAAATTACAGATGCTTGTGTTAATATTATCCAAAAACAATATTAACTATGTTATGGTTGGTCTAATTGGCTGGCTCAAGAAAGCGTTTGTCATATTCTGATGAAAACTACATATGATGCAAACGTTACAAGATGATTTTTCAATCAAAGACCACAACTCCGCCCATTATAATCTAATATGGCTGCTTGTAAAACTTGTCTACCTTTCATGATCATGATCTGAAGGGATCTAAAATTTAAAGTGATAAAGTGTTTACAAATTAAAAAAAAATCAGCATTTTTCAATTACCGGTAACCAAAATCCATAACTCCATTAATTTTGATATGATTGGCAAGATGAGGAATCTCTCAGTAGTTTTCATGGTTAATAACATTCTGACTGCAGATGCTACTGTGTTAACAAAGCAAACATTACATTTTCCAAATTAACTTGTAAGGGCCATAACTATATTCATTCTGGTCCAATTTGGCCGGCTTAAAAATTCAAACAAACTTTTAAAATTAATAACATTCTGACCAAGTTTGATAATGATTTGATGAAAACTAAATGTGATACAATGTCAACAAGGCAAATATCTTTATTTTTCAATAAAGGTCCATAACACAATTTTGTACATCATAGAAATACTCTAAATGACCTAATTTCTGATTCATTCAAGAGCTAATTAAGATGCGAAGGTTTACAAGGCAAACTTCATGATTTCAATCCACCAAGAACCATAACTCTATCCATTCTGGTACGATATGATTGAATGATTAAGTCTGGTCATCTGAAGGTACTACAGTGTAAGAAAAGTTAACAGAAGGACGAAAGACAAATGGAAGAACAATGGACAAAATACCATGGCATAATTATGCTCTCTGGGCTTATGCCTGTTGAGCTAAACATGATTAATGAACATGTACAAATTTTATTCCAAAAACAAAATAAAGCAAACTAATTAATTTGACAATATTCACAAACTATAACCAAAAGATAATAGATTAAGTATAATAACGCAAGTACAATGCAATATAAAATAGTTTGCCACTGTAAATATTTTGTAAAAAGACATTACAATACATGTAAGAGGTGTATTCCTATATAAAATAAAGCACACTAATAAATTTGACAATATTTATAAACCATAACCAAAAGATAATAGATCAAGTATAATAACGCAAGTATAATGCAATAAAAAATAGTTTGCCACTTTAAATATTTTTTCAAAAGACATTACAATACATGTAAGAGGTGTATTCCCAAATAAAATTTCCTGTGCTCCATGCACATAATTGAATTTAAAAATACAAAGGGCTTGATGACACTCTTCTGGCTCTAGCGGCCATAATATTTTTTGAAATTTCACAATATTAACCCAATTTTGGGGTCGTCTTAACCCCTTGTGGATAAATACCCCCACTTGACCCTTACTGAACAAAAAGATAATTATTATAAAAAAGGAAAAAACGGTATTTTAAATTCCCAAACTATTATCTGTAAAAAAATTAATCCTAATACCACCAATGAAAACAGGAAATGTTCCCATGGGGACGTGGCATAATAACGGTTATAAATAATCCTTGTTTTTTTCTGTAAATGAAGAACAAAAAGAGACTTCAGTGAGATGAAGGCGATTATTTCCAAAATGTTAATTGTATGTAAAATAACCTCTTTTTACACTCTCATGAGTCTTAAATGTCAAATTAGAGACATTTCTTAAATTATTCACAAATTTGCATGATTATGCCTCAATAGAGCACGTACCGTATGCATATTTACAATGAAACGTCATGAAAAATCACTTATTTTATTAGATTTTTTATTTTGAATGAGAGAAACGAGCAAATTTTAGCATTTACACAGTATTGAAAAATGTATCTTTGCAAGGTAATTTCTTCAATGTGCAATGAGGCTATTGTGGTGTAAAATTATCGTTGGATTTAGGTTATAACAAGAAATGTCACTGTTAAGTGTCGCATGCCTCCCAAATGGTCTGTGAAAATAACAATATATGTTATAATTGGTAATGATGTATCCATGAATTTCAAGAGTAATGGACTGACGTTTCAGACTAGACATGCAATTTCATGGGTCTTTTTTACATTTAAGCGTGACCTTATCTTTGTATAACCTTGACATCTGATGTTACGGTCTGGGTATTTCTACACATAAATGCAGGCGACACATCACCACGACATGCTAATCACTTGTGTCAAGCTATTTTAAAATCCCTCCATGTAAGAAAAAGTTACAGACCAGACACGAAATATCAAACAAACTGAAAGTGTGACCTTGAGGTAAGGTTCTGGGTCTTATCGTCGTCACACGTCGTCATGTCATGTTGATCAATTGATAAATTGAGACAAGTGTTTTTGAAATCCATCCATGTATCATGAAGTTAAAGAATGGACTTGAAACCTCAAACAGACTCAAAGCGTTGTCATAGAAACTCAAAGTGTGACCTTGACCTTTGAGGTACGGTTCTAGGTCTAACGTGCGACAAATCGTCATGTCATCATGATCAATTGAGCCAAGTTAAAGACAAAGTTACAGACCAGACATGCAATATCAAACAATTTGAAAATGTGACATTGACCTTTGAGGAAAGGTTCTGGGTCTTACATGCGTCTTATGCATTTCCTCATAGAATTCAATGCAAACTTTACCACCCTGTTGCAGTCATCTTGCATGTTTTACCACAGTGATAGACAAAAAGTTGAGAAATACTTACATGAGGACCATGTCAGAACAAAATGATGAAAAAATTCATCAATTTTAATCTATATTAATATTAATTTATTTCAGCTCGATTGAGAAAAAAGTTCAAAGCTTATATGGACCACTCTTGAGTCTGCTTCTGGGTAGAACCAGTACCAAGTTTTGTTTTGTAGAGGCATCAGGGCAACCTGGAGATTGAACCTGCAACCTCAGGCATAAGCAGCTAACACCGCCCCACTTTAATAATGGATTTGACAGGTCACAAAATTATAAAAGTAGTATACACATGCTAAAAAAGTTAAATATATCTAGGTTAATTCAAATATATTATGGCTGTGTTTCTTTTGGATTATTAATATTACTATTTGACAAAATATTGACTAAATAATTTTATAAATATATGTGTATATGTGAGTTCCTTATCTTGAAACAAGAAATGCATTATCTCTCTCTTCATTTTTTTAAGCAAACATTTCATTCTGTTGCCAGTCTAATGGCTTGTAAATCTTTATTTATCGTAGAACCATCAATTTATTTACATTCATAATTGTCAGGAGCGTAGACAAAATATTTCCATAACTCTTAAGTTTAACTCTTGGGGGTAAGATGACAGACAAATGGAAGAACAATGGGCAAAATACCATGGAATAATTATGCTCTCTGGGCTTATGTCTGTTGAGCTAAACATGATTAATGTACATGTACAAATTTTATTCCAAAAACAAAATTAAGCAAACTAATAAAATTGACAATATTTACAAACTATAACAAAATGATAATAGATTTAGTATAATAACGCAAGTACAATGCAATATAAAATAGTTTGCCACTTTAAATATTTTGTAAAAAGACATTACAATCCATGTAAGAGGTGTATTCCTATATAAAAGTTTCCTGTGCTCCATGCACATAATTGTTTTTAAAAATATAACAAAAAAAGCAATCCATATTCAACAAAATTCACTCTGTTTCTATTATAAACAAGAAATGTCACTGGTAAGTGGTAAGTGCTGCATGCCCTCCCAAAAGGTCTGAAAATAAAGACACTTTTTATAATAGGTAGCGATGTATCCATGAATATCAAGAGTCATGGATTGACGTTGCAGACTAGACACACAATTTCACCTTAAAGTGTGACCTTGACCTTTGTGTAACCATGAATATGACATCTAATGTAAAGGTTTGGGTAATTCTACAGGTAAATGCAGGTGACACATCATCATGACATGTTGATCACTTGTATCATGCTATTTTTAAATCCCTCCATGTAAAACAAAGTCACAGACCAGAAATGAAATATCAAACAAACTGGAAGTGTGACCTTAACCTCTGAGGTAAGGTTCTGGGTCTTAACGCGAGACTTCACCATGTCATGTTGATCAATTGATAAATTGAGCCAAGTGCTTATGAAATCCATCCATGTAGGATAAAGTAACAGACTTGACTTGAAATCTCAAACAGACTCAAAGTGTTGTTGAACAAGTGTGACCTTTGCCTTTAAGGTATGGGTCTGGGTCTAACATGCGACACATCGTCATGTCATCTTGATGAATTGAGCCAAGTTGAAGAAAATGTTACAGACCAGACACAAAATATCAAACAAATTGAAAGTGTGACCTTGACCTTTAAGGAAAGATTCTGGGTCTTATATGCGACACTTCATCATGTCATGGTGATCAGCTGAGCCAAGTGCTTTTGAAATTCATCCATAGGAACTGTACACCATGTATACCCAGAGTACACCAAGTCTACCCCATGTACAACAAGTATACGCCCTGTATACCGAGTATACCAAATGTACACCAAGTCTACCCCATGTACACCAAGTATACGCCCTGTATACCGAATATCAAATGTACACCAAGTATATCCCATGTACACCACGTATACGAACTGTACACCACGTATACCTAGAGTACACCAAGTCTACCCCATGTACACCAAGTATACGTCCTGTATACCGATTATACCCAATGTACACCAAGTACACCCCATGTACACCGCGTACACGAACTGATCAAATCATCGGTTATGTATCATCGGTTATGTATCATCGGTCATGTATCATCGGCCAAGTATACCCAGAGTACACGAAATCTACCCCATGTACACCAAATATACGCCCTGTATGCCAAGTATACTCAATGTACACGAAGTAAACCCCATGTACACCAAGTATATGCCCTGGGCACCAAGTATACCCAGAGTACACCGCGTATACGAACTGAACACCAAGTATACCTCCGGTACACCAAGTCTACCCCATGTACACCGCGTAAACGAACTGTACCCCAAGTATACCCAGAGTACACCAAGTCTAGCCCATGTACACCAAGTATACGCCCTGTAAACCGAGTATACCCAATGTTCACCAAGTACCATAAAATATAGTTTACGTACAACATTAACTTCTTAATTCTTCTTCACTTCAAATGTTCACTATTTAACTTTCTTTATCCTTATTTCCTAACTATCTTAACCTTCTTTTCTCAACATACTTTCACCACTTAACCCCTCAATCTCTTTTTAGCTCGCCGGGACGAATTCCAAGGAGAGCTATTGTCATGACCCCGGCGTCATCGGTGTCGTCTGTAGACACCCAGGTTAAACTTTTGCGTTTAAGTTTCAGTTATCTATGCAACCACTCATTGGATGTCAATGAAACTTTGCATGTGTGTTTACCATCATCAATGGAACACACAGAGATAAGAACCATAACTCTGGATTGCATTTTGACACAGTTATGGGCCTTTTTTGGACTTAGACACCAAGGTTAAACTTTGCATTTAGTTGCGTATAAGTTAAATATATCTACGCAACCACTCATTGGATGTGAAAGAAACTTCACATGTGTGTTCACCATCATCAATCGAACACACAAAGACAAGAACCATAACTTTGGATTGCTTTTTGGCCCAGTTATGGCCTTTTTTGGACTTAGAAACCCAGGTTAAACTTTGAGTTTAGTTGCGTTTAAGTTAAAGATATCTATGCAACCACGCATTGGATGTGAATGAACCTTCACATGTGTGTTCACCATCATCAATGGAACACACGCACACAAGAACCTTAACTCTGGGTTGCATTTTGGCACAGTTATGGCCCTTTTTTTACTTAATTTTTCAGGTTAAAGTTTTTATCACGTAAAATATCTATGCAACCACTCATTTGATATGAATGAAACTTCGCATGTGTGTTCACCATCATCATTGAAACACACAGAGACAAGAATCATAACTCTGGGTTTGAGTTATGGCCCATTAAGACTTAATTTATCGTGTGTAGACACCCAGTTTAAATTTTTGCGCTTTTTGGTGTTTGCCTCCAATCTCAATCTTTGCATTGGTGGTGAGTTTTATCCCATCGGCGAGCTTTGTTGTCTTCTGACAACTCTTGTTCCTTACTTAACCTTTCATATTTCACACTCTTTCTTCTCAGACTCCTTCCATATATTTAGTATCACAAACATTCCAGCATTAATATTTCCTTCCAGACCAGGATGTACAACATATGTGACACCTCATGACTATAGTCTTATTTACTTGTACACTTTGATAAAACTTAGGATTGTTTATATACAAGTGACTATTTATCTAATTTTAATAACTGTATTAATTACTTTTGATATAAATTTCTAATATAGCGATATATGGTACAATATTAAATATTATTCATAAAAATATTATAAGAATTATTTCATGGTTACAATATTTTCTATTTTCCACAAGTATTCCTGTGTAATGTACCCTTAAAGGGCCCCTTTACACCCCTGCATCTTGATTTGTACTTCAAACCCCTACTCATGGGAATGATTAACCACACATGAATTTTATTAGGGGTCCTTTAGAAGGCCTGAGGCCTTACTCATTATAGTGGCGCACAGGATGAATAAAATAAATGCAAGTAAATTTGTAAAAAAAAAAACGTCTCTATATTATTCAAGTTTTTAAGTGCAGCTTCAGCTTTGATTGTCAAATAATCATACAGCTTTTGTGAATTAATGTTGAGTTCATGTCCTTGGTAGATCCAGTATTGGGTGTTGATTTTGAGAGGCCATAATGCTAAACAGCAGACAAAACTTGCAGCCCATGGCTTGATAGACGAACACCTTGGCTACGTTTCACAAAATAATTTTGAATGTTCAAATATTTATCAATATTTAAAATGATTGTATTTCCAGAAAATATAACTTTTTTTAATGGTTTTTAATGCCATTTCCAACACATTCAGTTTATATAATGACATATACAGTTTTATTTATGGAGGAAGACCTCAGAATGAATCAGAGTTGAACTACCACACTTCTGCAAGTAACTGGGCAACTTTCTCGCATGAAGTTTTTGGAGCAAGCGCGATTCTAACCTACAACCTTAGCAGTGAGAGATAAGCAATCATCATCTTGAGAGGATCACAGGAAAATGATATTCTGCATGGGCCAACTCTGGGTTCATTTGGATGAATATTGATAATATTATGATTAATTTTTGTTTTATGTTTACATTGATATTTGTTGTATGACTATAAAACACACAAGTGCTGTTTTATGTCTAATAAAATATTTGTTTGTTTGTTACTATGTTTTTTTGTGAAATGCATTCATTATCCATAACTTTTTTTAGATACTTTAATGTGAATTTATTAATTAAGTAAACTGGCTTCATGCAACAAAACTAAATTACACAGAATACAACTTGTAAATCATGATATAGTAATACCTTAAAATAGTAGTCAAGAGTTTCATTTTAAATATATTAATGTGTACAAATGTAACATGACTATTGTGCATGCTGCAATTATTCATAAAATTAGACTTGCATTATTTATACCCAAATCAATAGGAGTGGAAACTGGCTTTTTTATGTACTGGTTTTGCAATCACTTTTGGGTCGTGCTTGGTTCAAATGACTTTTGCAGAATTATTGTTTCTCAACAAATTACGTTTTTTTCAGCAGCCAGTGAAAACAGGGTTATATTTATAGTTAGTGTGCAGTGCTTAAATGTAGCTCCAAGATGCATCCTTATAGTACAATGAAGTACATCCATCTTTAAGATGGAAGATGTTGGTTCAGTTCCAACTACGGACATCTGTTCGAGGCTTTTTACTATGCAATGCAAATATGTTTTGAATAAATGAAATGAAGGTAGTAAAATTGTTTTGATCTGTAATTTTGGGCATGTTTATTTCAGGAAGGATAGAACAATTTTGAGTTTTCATGACAGTTGATGAGAAAGGCTAGTTCAATGTCTGTTAGCATTCATGTAATAGTTATGCCTGATAGAATTAAATGTTTATGTTGGTCAATGATTGAAAGTGTTGAGGTCTTCACCAGGACTTGAACCTGGAGCTCTTTTCATATAGAAAAGTGTGCTACACTACACTATAAAGATGTACTCAACACCAGGAACCATTATGTATATAAGTATGTATTGTGTTATAAGTTAGCTGAGTATATAAAGAAACAGCCCAAACAGGAGAATGAATGCAAGTGTATTACATTAAGTAATTAAGTAGTTAATTATACTTGTAAACAAACCTCCGTCAGCTTCCTCTGAAATGTTTAACTTTTCTTATTTCTATATCAACATTTTGAGACCGATTTTGAGTCCCAAACTGGTTTGGAACTGTTTGGGAAACTATTTGTTGTCTCGGTTGGAGCAATTGGCAACATACACAGGCATTTTTTGCACTTTACAGTTGATGTCATTTAACTAAAATAACTTGTTAAGAGACCTCTTGTTGGGGGTCGGGTGTATGTGGTATTGTGATCTTTCATGGCATTTGATATCCGCAAGTAACAAATGATTTCTCCCACCCGAATCAGCTGTGAGAGACGAATGAAAAAGATAGATAACGTCAGGGTTCTCCACAGGAAGGAATGCAAGCACTAGCCTAGTAGGGTAAGAACACATTAACACATTTTCAAGCTCTGTGAAAGGCATTCATTGAAATATATTTCACTAATTATAAAAGTAATTAATCAGGTTAAGTCATCATATTAATGTTTTTACAATGAGAAAATATATGCAAAGAAAAATCAATAATTTAGAAGAAAGTAAGCTTTTACAAAATTCTGTTAAAGAATGTAAGTGCTAGGTGAATACCATTTAAGATAGTCAAATGCTGGTGTGCCCCTGTACTTAAATGACCTGTGGAGAAGCCTGAATATCTTATATCAATCACCAGAGAGACTATTGCCGGAAGGTTGATAAATGAAAATATAACAATCATTTCAATTCACAAATATGTATCTAATAGTAAAATCAATGCTGACAGTGTAAATTTAGAAATTATAAACTATTGGTAAAAAAAAATAATGGGTTATACTCTCAAATATATTCCAAACATCACTAATTTACAAGGGAAATGTACCGGATAAAACGTATCTTATACTGTTTAACTGTTCTAGAATTAAAAAAATTAATAGATGAGTATGGAAAATTATCAAGGCTACGAGTCGACCAGGACTAGGTTACGAAACGACTGTAATTGAAAGCATTTAAGCATTGTAGAGTCCAATAACACTTTTTGAACAATGCGACAACATTTTACAGTGTATATACTGCGACTGTATTGGAGATCGCCAAGGTACTCTGCATTTAATGTATATATATGTGTATTTGTACAATATTCATTAACTTGGAGAAAAAACTTAGCGAAATGAGGCACTAACCTCTCTATGAGTATGAGATTCAAGTACCGCTAATCATGTTAGATGTCAATGGCATAAAAATGACACTAAACATTCAATTAATCAATTTCAACTTGGATAATCATATTTTCCATTATCAATCATAATTTATATATTTACTGAAGCTGTATAGTTTGGATTTGGAGTAGTAGTTAAACAGTTGCATTTACAAGTGACGTTATCAACTGCAATTTATTGCAATAACTGGATGTTTACAAAGTGCATGAAATTACAGTGTTTTTTTTCGGCCATTTTTATAGCAGTTATTGGTCAGCTACCACCATTTCATTTCCCACAGACTTACATTATAGCGTTTGCGCTTAAAACCTATTTTTAAAACATTTGTTCATGAAAATGACCTACCTTGCATTCAAATATCAACCTAGATACATAAAAAAACCAACAACAAAAATAGGTCAAAAGTACCACTTTTAACTACTTTCGGTTCACTGAAGTTCATGACCCCCAGTCTCGCACTGAATTCATTTGCATTTCCATAGATATACCACTAGTGCAATTTGCTACATTAAATAGTCAAAATGAGCAAATATGTTGTGTGTTTTTTTTTTTTTTTTGGGGGGGGGGGGGGGGGGGGGTTCATGATAAAAACATCCTATTCTAACAAATTAAGAAGAAAAACATTCATTGTGACATTTATATCTAATCAAAAACAAGCTTACAAACATGATATATGCCCTTAACACCCTATACTTTTTTCAGCCAATCAGAATCCCGGTGTCAATGGTGGTAGCTGACCTAAAGGGGCACCTAAAAAAACTTTTTCATACTTTTTTATGTTTCATTTGATTCAATACATATTTTCAAACAAACTTATACCTTTGTTTTCTGTTTACTCCCAAAATTGACATTTTAAGAGCATTTTCCATGTTTGCCTGCTAAACATGTATATGAGCATCTGTTGCAGCATGAAAATAAGTGAAATAGTCCAAAATATGTGATCTTAAAAACTGAATATCTCCTGTATTACTCACTATTTTCATACAATTTTTGTTTTTTTGCCATGTTCGACAATATGTTTCTTCAATATTGGACAGTAGACATATCCTTTTGTCTAAAGATAGGAGTGTGTACATGTATAATTTGTACCCCACCCCCCTAATTTACATGGATTTGTTTTTTTTAATAACAATTTTTTTCTTTTTTTTTTCAATTTCAGTCATTTTTTCTCCTAACTGCACTCTCAATTCTATCATCCCTTGCTATTAGACTAATTAACAAGCCATTTTATTTTTTTATGTTATTTCTGGAGAGAAATACAGAGATGGGCAGATATGGTGCAGAGGCTAGATGGGCAGTTTATTTATAACATGTGTACTATTATCAAACTTGTTGCATACTTTCTATGGCTTTGAAGCATCATATTACGGCCAAAATGACCAAGGTAACACACAAATAAGCATTTTATCTCATTTGGATACTTACATATACACCAATTAGTCACATTTTAATAAGAAAAATCATGAAAGGCAAATATAGAAAGAGTAAAATTAATGTGGATTTAAAATTGGACATAAATTCCATCCAATCACAGGAAAAGTGACTCCTAAAGTGGAGGGAGAAGCCCGAGAAATAGTAAAATATATCCGTGCTTCAACTGAAGTGGAGAATCTTATCCAGGACCCACTGATTGCACCAGAGGCATTGCCACCAGCACCCATCTCTGATGAACCCGTTGTCAGATTCAAGATGCTCGGCCTAACAGTGTACCGTCTTATAACCAAAGAAAACAGTCTACTGAAGGGGAGAAACAGTAAGTGCACTATACATATCATCTCCTTTATTCTTCAGAGTGTCTCAGGCACCTTTAAAGCATTTATCATTAAAAAAAAAGATAAAAAAAAAAAAATTATTATTATTTTTTAATAATTCATAAATTTTATCAATTTGGATCCTATTTTAATGTAAAAAATGTCCTTTCATACATATAAACACTAAATTATCTTATAATATTGTGTTTTCATACACATTTCATATTCCATATTCCATAAACATCACTCAGAGAAGGTATATTGAATTTACCCTGATAAATAAAGGGAGGAAATAAAATTCTAAGAAAACATACAACTGTCCTAAGCTTGTTATTTTCTTAAAAAATGGCTTAAATTTTTTTTTAAAAAATAAGAAATTGATTTTCTAAATGCAAATAGTATTAAGGACCAACCGGATATATTTGCAGGGATCATTTGAGCTGTTACAAGTTGGTCCATACTGGAAAATTATGGGAAATGATCAATGCAGTCACCAAAGAACATGCCGCAAGATCACAAAACTGTAAAGGCAATTTGAGCTTTGATAGAGCCAATGAAGAAAAGCATGGTCTCGTCTGGCGTGAACGAGCTGTTTGTGATGCCTGTCAATATCAATCAGATAAATTTAAACTCTACAAAACAGGCAAACCAGGAAGAAAATCAGCCACCGCCAATGTGGGATTTAACATTGGAATGACACAATCTCCAGTTGCCTCATCAAGTGCTATTAAAATGCTGTTGAGTGTTAATATCCCAGCTCCATCTGTTTCAGGAATGCAAAAAATGTGCAACAATAGCGTGCACTCTAATAAAGGAAGAAATTACAGCTGACATGAAGAAGAGAAGGCAAGAATTAAAAACAATTAACAACTCAAGAAACATGCCCGAGAAAGAAGTTGCTGTACAGTCCGACGGCATACTGACACACATACACTCTTCATACACAGGTGTCAGGTGAGTGAAACTTACCTTGACACACATACACTCTTCATACACAGGTCAAAGGTGAGTGAAACTTACCTTGACACACATACACTATTCATACACAGGTATCAGGTGAGTAAAACTTACCTTGACACATATACACTCTTCATACAGAGGTGTCAGGTGAGTGAAACTTCCTTGACACACATACACTCTTCATACTCAGGTGTCAAGTGAGTGAAACTTACCTTGACACACATACACTCTTCATACACAGGTGTTAGGTGAGTGAAACTTACCTTGACACACATACACTCTTCATACACAGGTGTCAGGTGAGTGAAACTTACCTTGACACACAAACACTCTTCATTCACAGGTTTCAGGTGAGTGAAACTTACCTTGACACACATACACTCTTCATACTCAGGTCTCAGGTGAATTAAACTTACCTTGACACACATACATTCTTCATACCCAGGTGTCAGGTGAGTGAAACTTACCTTGACACACATACACTCTTCATACACAGGTGTCAGGTAAGTGAAACTTACCTTGACACACATACATTCTTCATACACAGGTTTCAGGTGAGTGAAACTTACCTTGACACACATACAATCTTCATACACAGGTCTCAGGTGAGTTAAACCTACCTTGACACACATACACCCTTCATACACAGGTGTCAGGTGAGTGAAACTTACCTTAACACACATACACTCTTCATACACAGGTGTCAGGTGTGTGAAACTTACCTTGACACACATACACTCTTCATACACAGGTTTCAGATGAATGAAACTTACCTTGACACACATACATTCTTCATACCCAGGTGTCAGGTGAATGAAACTTAGCTTGGTACACATACACTCTTCATACACAGGTGTCAGGTGAGTGAAACTTACCTTGACACACTTACATTCTTCATACACAGGTGTCAGGTGAGTGAAACTTACCTTGACACACTTACATTCTTCATACACAGGTGTCAGGTGAGTGAAACTTACCTTGACACACATACAATCTTCATACACAGGTGTCAGGTGAGTGAAACTTACCTTGACACACATACACCCTTCATACACAGGTGTCAGGTGAGTGAAACTTACCTTAACACACATACACTCTTCATACACAGGTGTCAGGTGAGTGAAACTTACCTTGACACACGAACATCATCTTAATTTACTAAATATATATCTAAATTATACCTGGATAATATCTTCAAATGCCTGATTAGGACTAACTTTAACTAGTTGCTGAGTTGGTGCTACCTGAAATCACAAGTTAATACTTAAGGTGCAAATAAGATACTTCAGCTGCTATTTTTGTATGGTCAAGTTAAGTATTTGACCACATTGTGACATTGCTGATAAAGTTTGGTGTTGTTAAACAAATATCTGATCATTGACTTTCAATTAAAACCTTTTCGTCAATCATTAGTAACTGCAAGTCTAGTAACACATACTGTCTCAATGAGGTGAATATTTGTATCAAGCTATATCAAATTCGTTTATGGGATTTAGATCATTTGGAGCAGTCAGCAGATACTATGCTAATTTGAACTTTAAACTGTATGACCTAGACTTGATCTTATACTTGAAAGGACACACAGTTTTGTAAGCTGCTATTCTTATATCAATGCAACAGAACATATAGTTTTCTCCATTGGTACTTGTATTGTTATATTTACTAAAAATAACTGTGAATGTATGAAATGAGATTATTAAACTACAACTTTTTATTTTACCTAAGTGATCCCATTTGGTGTAAGACCAGGACTGATAGCAACATGCTGATTTGGCACTACCTACAATCAGCATAATCTAATGTTCTATTACATTATTGAAATTGTGAAAATTATTTATACATTAGTTAAATTTTAATAAAATTAGTTCAATCAGTCAGACATTTGAAACGCTAATGCAGCCTCATCAAAATTTGATAGATTGTAATAATATAATTACACAATGTCATTTACAAACAAATTTATTGAATCCTGGGCAATTGAATAGAACTGATGACACAGCTCTGTAAACAATGACAAAAAGTGTTACTGTTTCCTTTAAAGAAAAACATATTGTACAATGTGGGAAGCTAGATATATGTAATTGTATTGTTTAAATGCAATTCTATATTACCTACAGGTGCAATTCCTGGAAAAGGATCTACAGCAAACTGTGTTGGCGCTACCTACAATCACAGCAAGTGAATATTTCATGACCATACTAATACAAATATAATATATATATATAAAAGTTTTGTATGATATTGTAATGTATTTATTTTTTTGTCCAAAGCAATATTTAATTGTGTTATTAATGTTTGTTTGAATATTTAGCATCATTATTATGCCACTGATGGCTAGCAGACGATCAGTTAAGCTAACAACTGTTTCCTTGGTTCCTGGAAGATTAACCAGTACTCAAGCACACCCCATCTCTGCAAGCAACTGACAACTTTCCTACTTCAGCATCAGTAACAAATGACAATATATGACAATCATCACTGAGACGGTGACTGTGTGGTGATTTGAACTATGACCCTGAAATGATAGTCAGACGTGCTACTGACTGAGCTAACCGGGCACAGCTATTGATGGAATCTAAAATGATATACTTAAAATATGATTTTAAAATATACCATTTAATGAAGTCAAATGGATAGAGTGTTGGCTGCTAATGCCTGAGGTTGTGGGTTTAATCCCCAGCTCGATCAGATGCCTCTCATAAAACAACACTCACCAAGGACGACTCGAAAGTGGTTGATATAAGCTCTGAGCTTTCATTGCAATCAAGCTAAAAAAAAAGTATGAACTAAATTATTACTAAATTTAGTTACATACATAAATGTATAGTCAGTTACTCACCAGCACAGTTGGCTATATAATGATTCAAACTCTTGATCCCTTGATTGAAAGTCTGACACTTTACCCACTTAGTGCGACATATTGCAATTTCTTAGAAGCCTTGTAAAGATTTTTTATTTTGCTTCTCTGGAGACAACAAATCAGATATCAAAATAATTAAAAGGCTGTGCATAAAGACCTTATTAATGAGCTTAGTTACCAACCAAGATACAGAACCAGGTCCTGCTGTGGTTGGATGTACACACACCCTTAGTATAATGTTTTTTATTAAATTATCCACCAGACCATACTAAACACTTGGTGTTGTTGTTGTGTGTGTGTGTGGGGGGGGGGGGGGGGGGGGGGGGGGTAGTAACCGCTTGACGTCAAATTCTGAGGTACATGTCGTGTGAACTTGTGATATTCAACGTCATGTGACTATTTTGAACCCGCCTTGCCCCGCCTCGATTACTTCCAAGATGGCGGCGCTCGTCGAACATTCAGGTAGAATTTTTTTAACAAATATATTTCATATATATTGATATATTTTTAATTCTTAGATGTTATGAAACGATAGAATATTGAGAACTAATAATAGAATGAGTATGACGTACAAATATAATTACAGCACATGTACAATACGGGAGTGTGTTGATTTTCGCGACATCATGATCTTGTTTGTTTACGTTTGGCTTTCCTTCCACAGTTGATTATCCATATGTATAAGTTATCTCTCCTTCTCTCTCTATCTGCCCCCCTCTTTCTCTCTCTGTATGTCTGTCTGTCTGTCTGTCTGTCTGTCTGTCTGCCTCCTCTCTCTCTCTTTCCTCTCTCTATCTGTCAGTCTGTCTGTCTGTCTATCTATCTGTCTACCCCTCTCTCTCTCTGTCTACCCCTCTCTTTCTCTCTCTGTCTGCCCCCTCTCTTTCCTCTCTCTATCTGTCAGTCTGTCTGTCTGTCTGTCTGTCTGTCTGTCTGTCTGTCTGTCCCTTTGTCTGTCTGTCAGCTCATCTCTCTGTCTGTCTGTCTATCTGTCTAACCCTCTCTCTCTCTGTCTACCCCTCTCTCTCTTT
The DNA here is from genome assembly GCA_029582155.1 of Panopea generosa. Lineage (NCBI taxonomy): Eukaryota > Metazoa > Mollusca > Bivalvia > Adapedonta > Hiatellidae > Panopea > Panopea generosa. The sequence continues at coordinate 3,659,984 of CM055895.1, read as the reverse complement.
CTCTCTCTGTCTGCCCCCTCTCTCTCTCTTTCTCTCTCTGTCTGCCCCCCCTCTCTCTCTCTCTTTCTCTCTCTCTGTCTACCCCTCTCTCTCTCTCTCTTTCTCTCTCTGTCTGCCCCCTCTCTCTCTCTTTCTCTCTCTGTCTGCCCCCTCTCTCTCTCTCTATCTGTATGTCTGCCCCTCTCTCTTTCTGTCTGTCTGTCTGTCTGTCTGCTCCTTTGTATCTCTCTCTTTCTCATATTGCAGTATGCACCCTCTCAAAATTATTTTTTTTATTACCTGCAGGCACAAAGTGCACATATTATTAATATAGCAGATAGAAGTTCAATGAGTTATTTTACGAGTACTAGGTATAACTCCCAAAAGGATTGCAAACTTTTAAATAATGCACCGTGAGAGTGCATTTGATCTGCTAGATCTTTAACTAAAGGCCCAATTTCCCCTTAATTGCACTGTTCTTTTCAAAATCACGAAGGCTTGGACCTTTTATTAATTAAGATCTTAAATCAAACAAACACATTACAATAAAAATGCTATATTAATGAATAAGAAGTGACCTTTTACGTTGATTGTGAACTCACATCCACTTAGTTTTCCTGGGTAGGTGTCTTGCTCAAGAACATCCCACATAAGGAAAGAAAACAAATTACATCTATGATTGATGGGCAATTTCTCAATCTGCTTATGTGTGTGCTGATGTATTTTACTTTCCTCTTTTGTAGCATTTGGAGTAATGGACGTATTGATAAAGACAACACAAGGAGTGCATGAATCACCTCCTTGTATTGTTTCTGAGTCGGACCTTTACATACAATACAACAAGCCAAATAATCAAGTAAGTTTGTCATTTTTACACCATCAAAGGTTAATAGACGATCAGTTAACCTAACCACTCTTTCCTGTGATCCTGGAAGGTTTACCAGTACTCCAGCACACCCATCTAAGTAACTTATAACTTTCCCATATGAATCATTGGTGAGAGACGAGTGGCAGTGTCATTCATCACAGAGACTGTGGTCAGGTAAGTTGAACTCACAGTCAGATACCCTACCTGTAGAGCTAACCAGACCCTCAAATATAAAATTTACAAAATCAGTAAGAAGATTATACATAAAACGTATACAATAATACAGATACTTTATTTCTGTCTCATAATATACAATCATACAATAGAATTAGTGTACATAGGCATGAATACAGTTAGTATAGTATGCTATTCATATTAAACTATAAGAGAATTAAGATCGACTACCCTTAAATGTGCAAATAGTAAATATCATCCTTCAGTGGACATAAAACAATGATTTCTAAAAGGGATCATATCAGGAAAAAACTATAAATGTCTTAAAAAGTAGGGTTATTTTTAAAATAGATAAAAAGCATCTCATTATCATCAAGAAATAGCATTCAAATGGTTTGGTATGTCAAATCCACCAAAATGTGACATAATCAATATTTTAATTGGAGGGCAAAATTTGCAACGAGATCCCCATTTCTAAATATAGACGGTCTTAAATACCTTAACATAGAAATTCGGTCTCTTTCTTAAATCCAACTTTATGATTATGAAGGTTAGGACTACAATGATGTGGTTGTAACATGCTTTATATCAATTTGCCCAGACCTCTCCAAGTCCTATTTTTTTAGTTGAGCTTGTAGTATTTTCTTTTTCATGAGTACTATCTTGTCTTTTTCACATATTAGTTCATGTACAGTAGAGCTTCGTTGACACAAACACGGATGTCTCAAACAACACATATAGTTTGAATTATTTATCTTGGTCGAAGAATGTACACGTATGGTACATGGATGATGTTGATTAATACATTACTTGGCTCAAACAACCCTTAACACGAACTGTTTTGTCCAGTCCCGTCTGGATCAAGCCATAGAAGTTCAACTGTATCTCATAAATGCTTTTTTTCTGTGTTGCAGGAGTTTATTTCCATTGTTTGATGAGGCTGACACATATATGAATGAAACTGAGATGAACACCTGGAAAAAATTGAAACCTCAATTTGAGTGTGGTAAATATCAATAAAAGCTTTTTAAAAGGATCTTTCTTTCATTTTTAAATTCCATAAATTTTTAAGATAATATCAAATGTCAAGGAAACGTAAGCTTTTATGATGCAATAATTCTATATAATTATTGTTACAAGTATACTTGTAATTGTATTTACAAAATGATATTTTTAAGATTACAAATCTGTTTCCTTTATAATGGTTCTATTTGACTGTTTTAATTGTACATGAGTTATGTACCACTTTAAGAAAATTTCGTTTATTAGACATTTGCTTAATAACAAGTAATATTTTCAAATAGTTAATATTAAATGTTTCGCACATTTTTATTATTTTAGAGTAGTTTGGTGCGCTCTCCTTCCTGTTACTTTTGTTAACATTATCTTGCAGGAATATTTCATTCTAACATATATTTTCTTTAGTTTCAACCACTCTTACATTCATATATGTATAATTGATTTTTCAGGATGGTCAGTTAATAATTAGTGTTGGTCCTTCATAACCTATGAGGGAATTCCTTGTAAGACTGATATGTGAGGAGTATGGCATGGTTTATGAAAAACTCTTCTGGTACCAAAATAGATTTAGCAGATATGTCAAAAAGAAGTAAGAAAGCAACTGGCTTATCTGCTGCTCGATGAAGTTATGTCTGTGAAACATCAGAGTACCATTTTCAGTTACACAACTTTCAGATGAAAAGTAAGGGAAACGAAACAAGTGAGAATAATAAGTATTTCAAATCGTGATTACAAGTAACTTCATACAGAAATGGAAACTGGAAAGAATGTTCCGAAATCAGCTATATTTACATATGAGTGTGCATAATAACTGCTTTAAGTAACTGCTTTTGAAATATAAACTGGCAGAGGAATGCAGGAGAATATCTTCACAAGAGGACATATGATGCCACTCTGTTTGTTTACACGACCCTGGTGATGATATGGCTATTTGCACTTTCAGAAGACTGCACAGACAGGCAGTAGATAATTTTCTGCATCAAGGCTAAGACATTTGATGTGTCTGCATGTTTCTACAAGGATATAGTTCAATTGTTTGTAAATAAATTTGTATGATTTAATACCCAGTAATAATTACACTACAATCCAAAAATAAGCGCGTGGTCCAGTGGTATAGCACCAAACCCATGATCAGAGGGTCGTGGGTTCGATCCTCCGCCATGGCTATGTATGATGTCCTTGAGAACGACACTTCTCCACATATGCTTAGTACTGGTTCTTACCAGGAATACTTCGAGCATGATTTGCCTATGTTATAAGAACGTGTTACACAATCAAAGTAAAACAAACAAGTTTTAAACTAAAAATGAACCCTCACAAGGCTGTATAGAACATCTACGCTTCTACATATTTTCATTTCGTCAGTATGTTTTGTGTATGATAACACAGTTCATGTATAAAATATAAATAATACACATACATATATATCTATAAAGACAATGTCACTCTTTCAACAATAATATTAAATTGGTGTCTAGATTTGTATATTCGTTCTCTGCTTTTAATATCAAAATTATTTTTTTACAAAACATTCTATTTTTAGGTCACCTGAGACTGTCTCAAGGGACCTTTTTGCAATGGCCTTTTGTCTGTTATTGTGCATCGTCAGGTGTCCGTCCATAAACAATTGACATTTTTAACTTCTTTTCAAAAACTGTATGCTCAATGGTATTGAAATGTTGTATGCAGCTTTGCTAATCGTGAATGGTATGGTCCCGACTCCCCTGGGAGCGGGGTTGGGCCAGAAGAGAAAAATTCAAGGTAAACTTTGAAAATCTTCTTAATATAGGAAGCACTGGGAAACAAATGGTGAGCATGATTGTGGACGTATATGGGTCCTTTATAAATATTGTGAATTGCATGTCCCTGGGTCTCACGCTTTAGCCCTTTGGGTGGGGCCTAAAAACAATTCACATTTTGGACTTGTTCTCAAAAACCGTAAGATCATTCTTAACTGAACAGACTTTTGTGAAGTCATCACATTATAAATGTGTTATGTGATCATATGTTGTTCTTGTATTTGTGAATCTAGTTAAATATTAATAGTAATGGCTCATTCACAGTATTAAAAGATATATGTGTATTGAAACAGTTACACCTGTTATAGGACATATCTGGATAATATGGGTTTGGGTAAATTTAATAATGCCACTGTAAAGTGACCCCCACCAATTATTCTTTTAAGATTATAACTGTATGGATGGATATCTTATAAGTTCTCATTCAAAATAAAGGGATATAAGGACAATAAAATACTACAACTGCTATAGAGTATATCTAGATGCTAGGGGTTGGTAGGGAGCGGATAATTCTCTTCTCAAACACTGATCAGCCAAATCTGTTCATATTTGGCATAAAGTATCTCAAGTTTGTTCTAATAAGGTTGCTAGCGCCCATTGTTACCAAGTAAGAGACTTATTTTTTACATGGGAATGCTACAGAAAAAACAAAGTTACTTTAGTTTATGTTATTTATCTAGCCTTGGCAATACATTGATAATTAGACTTCATCATAGCCTCACTTTGGGATAAAGTGATATAGGCGAACATGTCATCCAGCAGAATTCTCTTTTTTATATATCCCTTGTATACCGTATACCACGATATACCTATTACCACGAATGCCTGTATAATAACAATATCCCAGACAAGTGCAAAGCTTCCACACCCATTAGTGTCAGAGCATTTGTTTACATTTCGTACCGGCAACTGTTTATTACTCACCATACTTAAGTAACTGTATTACTTTTTATTATTGATGCCATTATTTACATGGTTGACAAAGTTTTAGACTCGCAGTAATAGGAATAACCAGTATACATACAAATATTAAATATTTCTTGTTTTAAAAGTAAATACACAGATTTAGAAAGCCTTTTAATTTTAGTATGGTAGAATATAATTGTATAACATTCTTTTGAGAGTGACAGTAATATTATCAACCTTCAGATAATACCATCTCATCTGAAAGTAACCCCTCAGGTTAATAATGAAGTTGTCGGTCTCAACAAAATCTATTACTTGTATAAAGCCAAACCTATCTCAAGTCGACAGCCAATGTAATACCATATATGAAGGTAGTGATTAAAGAATTTCTACATCTTAATATATAATTCCATAACTTGTGTAACCATATAATGGTTGATTCAGCCCAGCCATTTAGTCTACATAGTTCAACAATCCTAACTTTCCAAGCACCCCACTGCTTCTCTTAACCCTACTCACTGCCACTCCTAACCCACATACTAAACTCTAAAACTTGAGAGCTGCATCACTTTCTAACAGCCCTTCTACTAGGAACTGAACTCGGCACTAAAACTGCCTAAGAACTCCCCCTCTGACAGAGTAGCATGTACTTTTATATCTCATCTCAGAGTTGCCGGACGAATCATCATAGCACTACAGCGATCTAACCTTTACGATCCAGTTAGTTAAATCATCTGCAGGGTATTAACCTATCATTGGCAGTTCTATTAACAGGTGTTTGACCTTATCCACTAAGTTACACTGGATCGGGTAATATAAACATGAACGCTCTGTACCTAGTTATATATGTGTATTAATATATAATGATTATAATATCTTGTAATCATTGAAATAGCAACTAGATCATGTTGACTACGGGACTATATGGCAACTCCGTATTCACTACTCAACACTGAGTACGGTTCTAGGGGATATTGTGGTTAGGAAATGCCAGGATATTCATTATAGAATTACACAAGACTACTTTGAAATTATATTGTGATCAACTTTTGCTAATCAGTTTTCAGAAGATCTGATCTGAGGGGATAACGAGTTTTTTACAATATTTTTTTATATACGGCCCTTTTTAGGTAAGAGCAATCTGCCGGGCACTTTTTTTTTACAAATATCACAATTTAATTAAAACAACTTTTAAACACAATTTTAGCGGATGTTGGTCACATTTGATGATGTGGTGTACTAATAAAATATTGCAAGGCTGACAAACACTTTTTAATGATTAAATAAACCATCTACTTGCATAGCTCAATCTGTTATTTAATGGGACCTGCCGATATATTATAAATAAAAATATGTGTACACTTTAAGAAGATTTTTATTATTACATTTTATGTGTACAATACGAATATACATTTTAATGTATATAAATAACAAAGTACTCGTGTACAATGGTTCACCATTAACAGTAAACACTACTGTATAATGGTTGTAGGGAATGTCAAACGATGTTATTAGTATCACGGGCACTCAATATAAAGCTATGCAAGACTATTAACTAAAAAAAGACTAATTTAGCTAGTAATGGAGGGGCACCTACATGCCCTTTATCAATATCAATAATTATGAAAGATACAAAAGGATGTAGGGCAATTTATCAGTCTTGTATACAAGAAAATATAATCCCTCAATCCGCTGCAAAATGGGAAAATGATTTGGATATAAGAACCAGTTTCGTTGAAACTAAATTTTACTGCCTTCCATTTAACATAACAAATGATACAAACTTACAATGGTTTCAGTACAGAATAAACCACCAAATATTAGGAACCAATTCGCTTCTTAAAAAAATGAAAATAAAGGATTCTGATATTTGCAGTTTATGCAACAGAGAAATAGAAACAATTAAACATATTTTTATCGAATGTGACATTTCTAAACAATTTATCTCCTGTTTGATGAACCATATTCGTGAAAAATGTATAGGCACTAATTTAAATTGGACAAATACAGACATTATGTTCGGAAATAAAATTTTTGACAAAGTTTTGAATAAAATAATATTAATTGCAAAGATATTTATTTACACCCAGAAACTTAAAACAGTTAAACCTACACTTGACAACTTTAAAAAACATATTATAAATCTGTATAATACAGAACGGTATCTTGCAACAATAAATTGTAAAATACACACTTTTGATATTATTTGGAATGACTATAAGCCACTTATATCTTGATACAAATTTGAAACATTTTTCATGTTACTCTTTCAGTTTTAATTTAGACACATTTGTTTGATTACAAATACATATATATTTTGTAGATAATTAATTATATCAATCCCCATCCCCTCCCCAGAGTGTTTTTATTTTTTCCTTTTTTTTCTTTTCTCCAATCAACTATAATATTTAACTGCTCATTATCAAGACTAGACCTGCAATAAGAATAATTATTTAATGTTATATACATCAATAAAGCATTACTTTCTTCTCAAAATAATAAGTTTACAAAGTCAGATAAAAGATTCAAAGCGGATTGTTTTATGACAATTGGATTGGTTTTTTTATGCATTCATCAATCATAAATAAATGAACTCCAACATTCAATTTAACATGTATTGTTGCTTTTTAGTGTATACGTTACAACAAGTGAAAAGCATTTTGATAACGTTACAAAGTTGACTCTCATCGATGTTTGTTAGACTGGATGAGTACTTATTAAAGATTTGTAGATGAAATTTTGCACTTTTTAAGTTGTGTAGTATTTTCTCAGGAATTTGCAGAACTTAAGCTTATACACTTATTGTTTCAAAATATCTCTAATACAAATGATTAACCGGCCAAATGTTTAATGATATTCCACTATATAACTAACTACTTTATATTAAATTGTGAAAATTGATTTCAATTACATGTATATTGTTCTGCACGTCTACAAATGCATATATGTACAAGTTATCTTAATGTCTGGTAGCCATTGAGTTGTTGACCCCGGTTTCACTAATTTAACATATTTTGATAGTTTCCTCAGCGATACTTTTAAATGCTAAAACATCACACTTACTGATTATGTTGCAAGTTATATTTTATCATTACGTACAGAGGTGTTAGGACTGTATGTGATAAATTGACTGTGAAGTATTTCAAATAATAATTAAAAGAGAAACTGAAATTAAATTGTTTGGGGGGGAATTTCGGTTTGAACATTTTTATTAATCTCGATAATACAGCCCTTGAGATTTAAACTACACAAACAAACTATCTGGATTTACCTGGGCACTGTTTGTTACTCATTCATTTCCCACAGACAGTGAGACACTCAATGGCTATTAGAAATTTCTAAATGTATATATAATTGTCATGAACTATTTTGTATCAATATTTCTGTTTTTGTACAACTAAATTGAAATAAAAGTTACAAAAAAAAAAAAAAGACTAATAAACTAAACACAGTTCATTTAAATATATGATACCTGTGCAGCTACAATCAATTTAAGTCACACTTACAATACCAGCAACAATAATAATAGTGTTTGGGGTTTTACGGCATACTCTAGTTTGTTGATATTCTTATATTGACAATTACTGTTGGTATTTGGTATAAACAGTTGCTAACGATATTTTCTTACAAATAAAATTTTACCATAGGAACCTAGCGCAATTAGTGTTCACAGATATACAATCAATAGAAATCATTTCTGTTGAAGGTCTAGGTTGAGCCAGATAATTTTGAAACCACCTGCAAATTTATGTGCTATAAGTGAAAGTGTCTGGCTTAATCTATATGTATTACATATAGTAAATAACCATAGTCACATTAATTTACACATAACCTGTGTTCCATTTATCACTTTGCTGCACAAGGTAGAGAAATTTAATTTAAATCTATAATAATTAGTTGTAAATTTTTAATCACCTATTTATATCATATATAGTATCTGCATAAATAGTAGTAATTAAAATAATAATCACCCAATATGCTAGTTAAAGGTTAGAAATACTTAAACTTCAAAGTTAATAATCATTACCATAATCACCATCATAAACCACATATATATATAAGTACATTAATCATCTTCTTTTTTTTAATAATCATCTTCTTCGCTCGTTAAAATGACTTGGTTCAAAGCGCGAGTATAAATAAAAACTTATACATGCATGGATCAGGTATTCGGTGGTAATGTGAGGTATAACACCTGGGGTGTTAAAGAGCTAAAGAAGCCTTTTTAAAAGAGGATGATGCTTAATAAAGCTTAATTTACTCAACGCATAGAAATCGTAAATAACAAATGTTGCTGCTTAAGAAAAGTTGCTGCTCAACAGAGGTGGTCGCTTACATAGATTACATTCTACTCGACAAAAGTCAATACTTGTATATAATTCATCTGTTATTCCATTGACGTTTGTGTTTCATAAAAAAATAAAAGACAATATTTGAACATGCTGTTTAACTATTTAATGTTAATCCCGTTTTCAGGACGATTGAATAACATACAGGGTTTTTGTCGTCAATTGGTCTAAGTTGTTGATCAGATGAATCTTCACAATTCACCTCAATAAGTTATCTCCAACCCCAATAAAGTCACAACTCTCATTTGTATTTTATGTTATGAAACAACTGTTTCTGGCAGAAAGGTGGGCTTTCCCCCAAATTGTGTTCCAGATAGCGATACAATTCATTTCCATATTTGAGTGACTCATTATTTTAGATAAGCATCAGATAAACATCCCTAATTTACTTTAAACTCATTGATTTTACCTTGATTGCCAAGAAAGCTCAGGAGCTTAATTTGACTGCTTTCGAGTTCGCTTATTTTGAGAGGTCATTGGGTTGAGCTAGGAATTGAACTTGCAATACCTAGCGTTAACAGCCAATACTAACCACAGCCCGCATCCCTTCTTGTTTAACAAGAACATTCTGCAGATCGGTATACTTTAAATTGTATGTCACTAGAATAATGTACTCTTTCTTAAATCATTCCATATTTAAAAGTACTCTAAGGCATACAGAAAAATCCCATGTTCGAACTTGGCAGTTGACATCGTCTTGTGTCCCACCGAGCCCCCTATAAAGCCCGTAATTATGATTCCGTTCAGGTAATATCATTTAAACAGTTTAAGACATAAACTATTTCAATATTGCTAAATTCAAATAAAAAATGAAAAACATATTATTTTCCATTAAAATCCCATGTTCGAACTTCAGCGGTTGACGTCGAATTGTGTTACACCGAGCCCCCTATAAAGCCCGAAACGTTGTGATTCCGTTTAGGTGATATCATTTCAACATTTTAAGACATAAACTATTTCAATATTGTTAATTCAAATAAAAAATAATATTTTTTCATTAAAATCCCGTGTTCGAACTTCAGCGGTTGGCATCGACTTGTGTCTCACCGAGACCCCTATCAATCCCATAACGTTGTGATTCCGTTCAGGTAATATTATTTCAACAGCATAAGACATATACTATTTCAATATTGCTAAATTCCAATGAAAAAAAAGAAAAATATTTTCCCCATTACAATCCCATGATCGAACTTTAGCGGTTGACGTCGACTTGTGTTACACCGAGACCCATATAAAGTCAGAAACTTTGTGAATCAGTTCAGGTTATATCATTTGAACATTTTAAGACGTAAATTATTTCTATATTGTTAAATTTAAACAAACAAACAAAACAAAAAAAATGTTTTCCATTAAAATCCCATATTCGAACTTTAGCGGTTGACGTCGACTTGTCTTACGCCAAGCCCCGTATTAAAGTCCGAAACGTTGTGATTCCGTTCAGGTAATATTATTTTAACAATGTACGACATAAACTAATTCAATATTGCTAAATAAAAAGTGAAACATATTATTATTTCTATTAAAATCGCGTGTTCGAACTTCAGCGTATGTCGTCGGCTTGTGTTACACTGAGCCCACCTATAAAGCCCGAAACGTTGTGTTTCCGTTCAGGTGATATCATTTCAACAATTCAAGACATACATAATTTCAATATTGCTAAATGAAAAATGAAAAATGGAAAATATTATTTTTACAATTAAAATCCCATGTTCGAACTTCAGCGGTTGACATCGGCATGTGTTTCACCGAGCCCCCTATAAAGCCCAAAACGTTGTGATTCCGTTCAGGTAATACAATTTCAACAATGTAAGACATAAACTTATTCAATATTGCTAAATAAAAAGTGAAAAATATTATTATTTCTATTAAAATTGCGTGTTCGATCATCAGCAGTTTACGTCGGCTTGTATCTCACCGAGCCCCATATAAAGTCCATAACGTTGTGATTCCGTTCACTTAATATCATTTCAACATTAGACTAAAATTATTTCAATATCGCTAAATTAAATATAATTTTTATTTCCATTAAAATCCCGTGTTAGAACTTCAGCGGTTAACGTGGACTTGTGTCTCACCGAGCCCCATATAAAGCCCGTAACGTTGTGATTCCGTTCAGTTATATCATTTCAACAGTTTAAGACATGAACTATTTCAATATTTTACTAAATTCAAATAAAAAAAAAAGAAAAATATTTTCCCCATTACAATCCCATGTTCGAACTTCAGCGGTTGACGTCGACTTGTGTTACACCGAGCCCCCTATAAAGACGGTTACGTTGGGATTCCGTGCTGGTAATATCATTTCAACAATGTAAGACATAAACTAATTTAATATTGCTAAATAAAAAGTGAAAAATATTATTATTTCTATTAAAATCCCATGTTCGAACTTCAGCGGTTGACGTCGACTTGTGTTACACCGAGCCCGTATAAAGCCCGTAACGTTGTGATTCCGTTCAGGTAATATCATTTCAACATTTCAAGACTGAAACTATTTCAATATTACTAAATTCAAATAAAAAAAAAATTCAATTAAAATCCCGTGTTCGAACTTCAGCGGTTGACATCGGCTTGTGTCTTACCGAGACTCCTATAAAGTCCGAAACGTTGTGATTCCGTTCAGGTGATATCTTTTCAATATTTTAAGATTGAAACTATTTCAATATCGCTCAATTGAAAAATATATATATTATTTTTCATTAAAATCCCGTGTTCGAACTTCAGCGGTTGACGTCGATTTGTGTCTCACCAAGCCCCATATAAAGTCTCAAACGTTGTGATTCCATTCAGGGAATATCATTTCAACATTTCAAGACTGAAACTTTTTCAATATTGCTAAATTCAAATAAAAAAAAAAGAAAAAAGAGTTTTTTCCATTAAAAGCCCATGTTCGAACTTCAGCGGTTTACGTCGACTTGTATTACATCGAGCCCCCTATAAAGCCCGAAACGTTATGATTCCGTACAGGTAATTTCATTTCAACAATTTAAGACATAAACTATTTCAATATTGCTAAATTCAAATAAAAAGTGAAAAAAAATCTTTTTTCTATTAAAATCCCATGTTCGAACTTCAGCGGTTGACGTCGATATGTGTCTCACCGAGCCCCATATAAAGTCTCAAACGTTGTGATTCCATTCAGGTAATATCATTTCAACATTTCAAGACTGAAACTATTTCAATATTGTTAAATTCAAATGAAAAAAAAGAAAACATTTTTTTTTTCAATTAAAATCCCGTGTTCAAACTTCGGCTTGTGTCTTATCGAGACTCCTATAGAGTCCGAAACGTTGTGATTCCGTTCAGGTGATATCATTTCAACAATTTAAGACATAAACTATTTTAATATCGTTAAATTAAAAAAAAATATATATTATTTTTCTATAAAATCCCGTGTTCGAATTTCAGCGGATGACGTCGACTTGTGTTACACTGAGGCACATATAAAGTCCGAAACGTTGTGACTCCGTTCAGGTAATATTATTTCAACAATGTAGGACATAAACTAATTCATTAATGCTAAATTCAAATAAAAACAAGATTGTTTCCCATATTAAAATCCCATGTTCGAACTTTAACGGTTGACATCGGCTTGTGTCTCACCGAGCCCCATTTTAAGTCAGAAACTTTGTGAATCAGTCCAGGTGATATCATTTCAACATTTTAAGACTTTAACTATTTCAATATTGCTTATTTCATATACAAAAAAATTAAAAAGATTGTTTTTTCATTGATACCCTGTGTTCGAACTTTAGCGGATGACATCGACTTGTGTCACGCCGAGCCCACTATAAAGCCCGAAACGTTGTGATTCCTTTCTATTCAGGTAACATCATTTCAATATTTAAAGTAATGATTTAAAATAGAACAATTAATCATATAATTCTAATATTCGAACTTCAGCAGTTGTCAGTTTCTGCAACACCGAGCACTTATTAAATAACGATTCTTAAGGATTCCGTTCTGCTAATGCCATTTTATCATTTAGAACATAAAACATGTCGATATTTTTAAAAAATAAAAGAAATGTTCATGGTCGGAAAGGGTTAGGACGCAAGAAGGCTAAGTACCGTCTTATAACATGTTTCTTTTTTATTTCTATAAACTCATTTTGTCCATTATTGGTATTTATATCCATTACAACTACTTTAGGTTCAAAATAACTTCAACGGTCAATCAATGTCTAATTAACTATCATATTATAGAAGAAATAGGCGGGGCTTGTATGCATGGGCGGGAAGTTCTTCAGGCTTTGACAAATCCTACGGTCAAACTTAGAAAAAATCCGAGTATTCCGAATGTTCCAAGTTGATCATGCGCATTGACTAGTATACCACGTGCAAAGTAGAACACGGGTTATTTATAACTTGGAAAACCAGTCTATTTATAACTCTAGTCACCCTCTCCCTACGCACTTATTACTTGTTCGCCTCGTGTATGCGAGGATCGGTTTCTCGACGCTTTATTGGCAACCAAAGTGCAAAGCAATTTCAAAGGCTATGGTAGCTCAACTTGATCACAGGACTCGAAAAGAATGTTGTTAACATAATAGATCATCAAGGTGAAATCAAGACACCGGAGAAAAGAAAAGGTACGTAACACTTATAATATACGATTCTTAAAGAGACACGCGGCAACGATGGAATCGACTTTACTCATTTCATGTTCACACATAGAATCCATCGTACAAATATTGAGCGTATACCATATGGGAATATTTATCTACAAAATTACTCTCTGAAGCTTCATAGTCAATACAGTGTAATTTTTCAATAGTTTTATCACAGTTGTTCCCCTTTCCAAAACAGAAATGAATCTAGGTGTCTAAATACTATTACTCACTAGGATATCCTAATTCCATAATTATTATGTTTCATGTGGATATCATATACTTTTCAGGAATAGTGTCGGACGAAAATTTATAAAAATTGCCGTTTGTCCCTTTAAACTAGAGCAGTTGAGCCGGCCATGCATTTATCAAGCTCAAAATGTAATCTCCTCTTAAACAGTGGTTGCTTACCTATGTAAAGAGTAAAGGACATCTGGTGTGTCCTTGTTTTTTATGTTACTATTTCACTTACTGCCTTATTCATGCAGGAGGCACATATACATTTCGGTAATATTTACATGTAAAGTAGCTATACGTATTATTATGTATATTAAGGCAAATTTTTACATGTATATATACGCGTATTCTACAGAAATGTATATGTGACTAATTAATATATAACAAATAACTATTTAATATCCATATAAATATATAACATAGAAAACAAATCGATATAATATCCATATAAATATGAAACAAGTCGATATAATATCATTACCAATATATAACAAATCGATATAATATACATATACATACATAACCAATCCGTGTAATATCCATATAACAAATCGATGTAATAACTATATTAATATATAACAAATCGGTGTATTATCCATATAAATATATTACAAATATAATACAATTTAATAATTAAAAAAAAATGCCACAATTTTCATCTTTTAGCAGTGTTTTATCTAAAAATGTGTTGCTTTGAGTCATCGTATTATAAATAACGTGTCATTTTTCATTAATTTAATTACAATAAAAGTCATGTAACATTAATAGTAACTACGACTTTATTTGCCAGTTACAGTTATGCTTAAAATTAATAATAAATTAACGGACAAGTTGGCTGCTTTATAACCATTAATAAACAAACAGAATTTCTTTGAAACCTTCCTTTTACTATTGGTCTTATTTAGAATTCTAACTCTTGGTTGTTCTAGAATTGTTCGAGACATATAGTCTCTTTGGCGATCAATATTACCAAGGTCCCAGAAATCATTGAATAAAGTTTCCCTTTGTGTTTCTGTAATATGTAGTTGACGTTTCTTTTTACAAAGCAATCCACAACCTTTTTTTAACTGATATAGCATATTTGTTCACCCTAGAATGACTTGTATAGCTAAGACCTCTGTTTCTTTTATTTTTTATAATATTTCTTTTCAAGTTAGATTCCTGTTTCCTTCTTTTTCTCCCCCTACTTTGATTTCCTACGTTTAAGACATTTCCCATTTGAAATTCATTGTGCATAGTAAATCAATGGTCTGTCATCATCATCATCTGTATTCTCACTCATTTCTAGATTACAACTCTTATCACAAGTACCATCTATTTCACTGTTAATCTCAGTAGAATTCCTTCTATCACTAACACTTTTTTCCTGACTTGCCACCACTACTACTATTCATATCACTACCATCGCCTCTATCATCAATCTCAGTACCATCCCCTTTTTCACCACGCTTACCACCACTACCACTATTCATCTTACTACCATCGCCTCTATCACCAGACTTACCAATACTACCACTATTCATCTCACTACCATCCACTCTTTTACCACACTTACCGCCACTACTACTATTCATCTTACTACCATCGCCTCTATCACCAGACTTACCAATACTACCACTATTCATCTCACTACCATCCACTCTTTCACCACACTTACCACCACTACCACTTTTCATCTCACTACCATCGCCTCTATCACCAGATTGCCATCACTACCACTATTCATCTCGCTACCATTGCCTCTATCACCAGACTAACCAACACAACCGCTATTCATCTCACTACCATCACCCCTATAACCAGACTTACAACCACTACCACTATTCATCTTACTACCATCCACTCTTTCACCAGACTTACCACCACTACCACTATTCATCCCACTACCATCGCCTCTATCACCAGACTTACCAACACTAACACTTTTCATCTCACTACCATTGCCTCTATCACTAGACTTACCAATACTACCACTTTTCATCTCACTACCATCGCCTCTATCACCAGATTGCCATCACTAAAACTATTCATCTCGCTACCATTGCCACTATCACCAGACTTACCAACACTACCACTATTCATCTCACTACCATCCACTCTTTCACCAGACTTACCACCACTACCACTATTCAGCTCACTACCATCGCCTCTATCACCAGACTTACCAACACTAACACTTTTCATCTCACTACCATTGCCTCTATCACCAGACTTACCAACACGACCATTATTCATCTCATTGCAATCGCCTCTATCACCAGACTTTCCACCATTATCACTATTCATCTCATTACCATCCACTCTTTCGCCAGACTTACCACCACTACAACTATAATAATTCATCTCACTATCATCGCCTCTATCACCAATCTCACTACCATCCCCTGTATCACCAAACTTGTTACCACTACCACTATAATAATTCATCTCACTACCATCACCTCAATCCCAAATCTCACTACCATCCCCTGTATCACCAAACTTGTCACCGCTACCACTATAATTCATCTCACTATCATCACCTCTATCACCAATCTCACTACCATCCCCTATATCACCAGACTTGTCACCAATACCACTTTAATAATTCATCTCACTTTCATCGCCTCTATCACCAATCTCACAACCATCCCCCATATCACCAAGCTTATCACCACTACAACTATAATAATTCATCTCCATACCATCGCCTCTATCACCAATCTCACTACCATCCCCTCTATCACCAGACTTACCAACACTACCACTATGATAATTCATCTCACTATCATTGCCTCTATCACTAATCTCACTGCCATTCCCTCTATCGCCAAGCTTACCACCACTTCCACTATAATAATTCATCTCACTACCATCACCTCAATCCCTAATCTCACTACCATCCCCTGTATCACCAGACTTGTCACCACTACCACTATAATAATTCATCTCACTATCATCGCCTGTATCACCAATCTCACTACCATCCCTTGTATCACCAGACTTACAAACACTACCACTACAATAATTCATCTCAATATCATCGCCTCTATCACCAATCTCACTACCATCCCCTGTATCACCAGACTTGTCACCACTACCACTATAATAATTCATCTCAATACCATCGCCTCTATCACCAATCTCAGTACCATCCCCTCTATCACCAGACTTACAATCATTACCACTAAAATTATTCATCTCGCTACCATCGCCTCTTATCACCAACCTCACTACCATCCTCTTTATCACCAGACTTACCAACACTACAACTATAATAATTCATCTCACTACCATCGCCTCTATCATTAATCTCATTGCCATCCTCTATATCACCAGACTTACCAACACTACCACTATAATAATTCATCTCACTACCATCGCCTCTATCATTAATCTCATTGCCATCCTCTGTATCACCAGACTTACCAACACTACAACTATAATAATTCATCTCACTACCATCGCCTCCATCATTAATCTCATTGCCATCCTTTATATCACCAGATTTACCAACACTACCACTATAATAATTCATCTCACTACCATCACCTCAATCACATATCTCACTACCATCCCCTGTATCACCAAACTTGTCACCACTAACACTATAATAATTCATCTCACTATCATCGCCTGTATCATCAATCTCACTACCATCCCCTGTATCACCAGACTTGTCACCACTACCACTATAATAATGCATCTTAATACCATCGCCTCTATCACCAATCTCACTACCATCCCCTCTATCACCAGACTTACAATCATTACCACTAAAATTATTCATCTCGCTACCATCGCCTCTTATCACCAACCTCACTACCATCCTCTTTATCACCAGACTTACCAACACTACAACTATAATAATTCATCTCACTACCATCGCCTCTATCACTAATCTCATTGCCATCCTCTCTATCACCAGACTTACCAACACTACAACTATAATAATTCATCTCACTACCATCGCCTCTATCATTAATCTCATTGCCATCCTCTATATCACCAGATTTACCACCACTACCACTATAATAATTCATCTCACTACCATCACCTCAATCACATATCTCACTACCATCCCCTGTATCACCAAACTTGTCACCACTAACACTATAATAATTCATCTCACTACCATCGTCTCTATCACTAATCTCACTACCATCCCCTGTATCACCAGACTTGTCACCACTACCACTATAATAATGCATCTTAATACCATCGCCTCTATCACCAATCTCACTACCATCCCCTCTATCACCAGACTTACAATCATTACCACTAAAATTATTCATCTCGCTACCATCGCCTCTTATCACCAACCTCACTACCATCCTCTTTTTCACCAGACTTACCAACACTACAACTATAATAATTCATCTCACTACCATCGCCTCTATCACTAATCTCATTGCCATCCTCTCTATCACCAGACTTACCAACACTACCACTATTATAATTCATCTCACTATCATCGCCTCTATCACTAATCTCACTGCCATCCCCTCTATCACCAGACTTACCAACACTACCATTATTCATCTCATTGCAATCGCCTCTATCACCATACTTACCACCGCTATCACTTTTCATCTACGCTACCATCCAGTCTTTCACCAGACTTACCACCACTACCACTATAATAATTCATTTCACTACCATCACCTCAATCCCTTATCTCACTATCATCCCTTGTATCACCAGACTTGTCATCACTACCACTGTAATAATTCATCTCACTATCATCGCCTCTATCACCAATCTCACTACCATCACCTGTATCACCAGACTTACAAACACTACCACTATAATAATTCATCTCGCTACCATCGCCTCTTATCACCAATCTCACTACCATCGTCTTTATCACCAGACTTACCAACACTACAACTACAATAATTCATCTCACTATCATCGCCTCTATCACTAATCTCACTGCCATCCTCTCTATCACCAGACTTACCAACACAACCACTATAATAATTCATCTCACTATCATCGCCTCTATCACTTATCTCACTACCATCCCCTCTATCACCAGACTTACCAACACTACTATTATTCATCTCATTGCAATCGCCTCTATCACCATACTTACCACCGCTATCACTTTTCATCTACGCTACCATCCAGTCTTTCACCAGACTTACAAACACTACCACTATAATAATTCATCTCGCTACCATCGCCTCTTATCACCAATCTCACTACCATCCTCTTTATCACCAGACTTACCAACACTACAACTACAATAATTCATCTCACTACCATCGCCTCTATCACTAATCTTACTGCCATCCTCTCTTTCACCAGACTTACCAACACTACCACTATAATAATTCATTTCACTATCATCGCCTCTATCACTAATCTCACTACCATCCCCTCTATCACCAGACTTGTCACAACTACCACTGTAATAATTCATCTCACTATCATCGCCTCTATCATTAATCTCACTACCATCCCTTGTATCACCAGACTTGTCACCACTACCACTATAATAGTTCATCTCACTACCATCGCCTCTATCACCAATCTCACTACCATCCCCTCTATCACCAGACTTACAAACACTACCACTATAATAATTCATCTCACTATCATCTCCTCTATCCCCAATCTCACTACCATCCCTTGTATCACCAGACTTGTCACCACTACCACTATAATAGTTCAATTCACTATCATCTCCTCTATCACCAATCTCACTACCATCCCCTGTATCACCAGACTTACCAACACTACCACTATAATAATTCATCTCACTACCATCGCCTCTATCACAAATCTCACTACCATCCCTTGTATCACCAGACTTGTCACCATTACCACTATAATAATTCATCTCACTATCATCGTCTCTATCACCAATCTCACTACCATCCCCTGTATCACCAGACTTACAAACACTACCACTATAATAATTATCTCGCTACCATCGCCTCTTATCACCAATCTCACTACCATCCTCTTTATCACCAGACTTACCAACACTACCGCTATAATAATTCATCTCACTATCATAGTCTCTATTACTAATCTCACTGCCATCTTCTCTATCATCAGACTTACCAACACTACCACTATAATAATTCATCTCACTACCATTGCCTCTATCTCTAATCTCACTGCCATTCTCTCTATCACCAGACTTACCAACACTACCACTATAATAGTTCATCTCACTATCATCGCCTCTATCACTTATCTCACTACCATCCCCTGTATCACCAGACTTGTCACCACTACCACTATAATAATTCATCTCGCTACCATCATCTCTATCACTAATCGCACTACCATCCCCTCTATCACCAGACTTACCAACAATACCACTATAATAATTCATGTCACTACCATCGCCTCTATCACGAATCGCACTACCATCCCCTCTATCACCAGACTTACCAACACTACCACTATAATATTTCATCTCACTACCATCGCCTCTATCACTTATCTCACTGCCATCTTCTCTATCACCAGACTTACCAACACTACCACTATAAAAATTCATCTCACTATCATCGCCTCTATCACTTATCTCACTGCCATCATCTCTATCACCAGACTTACCAACACTACCACTATAATAATTCATCTCACTATCATAGCTCTATCACTTATCTCACTGACATCCTCTCTATCACCAGACTTACCAACACTACCACTACAATAATTGATCTCACTATCATCGTCTCTATCACTAATCTCACTGCCTTCTCCTCTATCACAAGACTTACCAACACAACCACTATAATAATTCATCTCGCTACGATTGCCTTTATCACCAATCTCACTACCATCCCTCTATCACCAGACTTACAAACACTACCACTATAATAATTCATCTCACTATCATCGCCTCTATCACTTATCTCACTACCATCCTCTCTATCACCAGACTTAACAACACTAACACTATAATAATTCATCTCACTATCATCACCTCTATCACTAATCTCACTGACATCCTCTTTATCACCAGACTTACCAACACTACCACTATAATAATTAATCTCACTATCATCGTCTCTATCACTAATCTCACTGCCATCCCCTCTATCACAAGACTTACCAACACTACCACTATAATAATTGATCTCACTATCATCGTCTCTATCATTAATCTCACTGCCTTCCCCTCTATCACAAGACTTACCAACACTACCACTATAATAATTCATCTCGCTACGATCGCCTCTATCACCAATCTCACTACCATCCTCTTTATCACCAGACTTACAAACACTACCACTATAATAATTCATCTCACTATCATCGCCTCTATCACTTATCTCACTACCATCCTCTCTATCACCAGACTTACCAACACTACCACTATAATAATTCATCTCAATATCATCACCTCTATCACTAATCTCACTGACATCCTCTCTATCACCAGACTAACCAACACTACCACTATAATAATTAATCTCACTATCATCGTCTCTATCACTAATCTCACTGCCATCCCCTCTATCACAAGACTTACCAACACTACCACTATAATAATTCATCTCACTATCATCACCTCTATCACCAATCCCACTGTCATCCTCTCTATCACCAGAATTACAATCAGTGTTATCACTTTCACTCTCCCAATCAAGATCTCCACTAACAACATCATCATCAACATCATCACTTTCACATTGCATTTCAAATGTAGAAAAAGCTAATACATTTATATCTATAGAATTTAAAAACATGCTGCTGTCATTCAGATCCAGATTTTTTTTTCAAGGGGGAGGGAGTGTCAATAAAAAGTTATAGAGCAGGAAAGTTATAAAATCATAGATAATACTGGCTTTTTGCATTATTGACTTTTTGTATTGTACTTTAAAAACTTAGTGCAAAAACTCAGTAAGTGCAGTTACTGGGGTTTTGCGGTGAGAAAAATCATGAATGTAGTTACTGGATTTTGCTATTTTTTTAATTAAAACATTAAAAAAAATTTCCAACCACCATATTTTGATAGGAGGTGTAACTAACCTTTAAATACCAAATTACTGAAAAAAGTCATTTTGGGATAAATGTCAGTCTCTGGGGGTTTTGCGCCAAGCCAACGATATATAACAAAGCGATGTTAAATCCATATAAATACATAACAAATGAATATAATATCCATATAAATATATAACAAATCGATTGAATATCCATAAAAAATCGATATAATATCCATATAAATATATAACAAATTGATTTAAAATCCATATAAATACATAACAAATCAATATGATATCCATATTAATAATTATATAACAGATCGATATAATATCCATATAAATATAAAACAGGTCGATACAACATCCATATAAATATAAAACAGGTCGATATAATATCCAGATAAATATATAAAAAATCGATGTATTATCCATATAAATATATAGCAAATCAATATAATATCCATAAAATATAACACATGTCCATATGAATATATACCAAATTGATGTGATATCCATATAATATATAACATCGATATCATATCCATATGAATATATAACAAATCGATATAGTATCCATACAAATAAATAACAAATCGATGTAAAATCCATATAAATATAAAAGGCTTGTTATATATTCAAGAAAATATATCGACTTGTTAGGTTACAAGTAAAGACTTGTTTTATAACACAAAAATAAGGAATGAGCGCAATCGCTTGATCTTATCATCTTCTTAATTATAACTTTTTAAATTCTCTATTTTAGCTATGCAAAGAAACAGATGGACTCACTTCACATATATACAGACATAACTCATCTTATTGACAGTTTTATTCGTGATATAATATACCTTTGTCTATGTAAAGACGTATTTGGCTTAGTCAGGTTCGACCAATGATCAAACAGTCAAGTTGTCAACATTCACTTCGACAAGTGTGCTCATGTTTTAACTAAACTAACAACTATGAATGTTTACATTGGCAACTGTTTGAACATACCGATACCGATACCAGAAAATCACGACATTGAAAACGATTATAAAATGAGAAATGCACTACTTGGCTGGATTGTTATACACTATCTTGGAAATCAGACGGAGTTGACGTTGTATGACGCAAATAATTCACTGCACAATATACTCCATTGTAGAATCGCTGCCTCAAATCTGAATATGAACTATGTTATCATGTTTAATGTCTCAGTTACTACAATTAATCTAGATTTCTTCAAATCGACAACAAGTCTCCATTGTGTTACAGAATTTACTGAATGTAAAAACGCAATAGAATTATCAGAAACATCTTTCAAGATGTTTTTGAAAAATGTGACAAAAGAACATGGAACACCGATATGCATGACTGATTCTTCAGATCTTTCTCCATCAGAATTTAAGTTTATCACTGTAATCGACTGCTATAACGGACGCAATTACAATACTCTATGTTTTAATCACGAAGAAACAGATGAAAATGCTATTTGCGAAAGGCACCATGTTCCGCAGATAACACGTTCTAAAGCAAGATGGAGTGGACTGCAAAATGAGCCAAAATATTGGATAAATGCCTCACATCTGAATATGAAATATGTGATCATATCCAATGTTTCAGTAACTACAATTCTTGATTTCTTGAAAACGACCAAAAGTTTCCATTGTATTACAGAGTTTACTGAATGTACGCACATAATAGAATCATCAGAAACATCTTTCAAGAATTATTTGAAAACATTAGGGTCCTATGATATTTTAGCATACATTTCAAATAAATCAATGTGTATGACTGATTTTTCAGATATCTATCCATCGGAATTCAAGTTTACTAATGTAATCGATGGTTATAAAGAAGACAGTTGCAATACTCTATGTTTAAACAATGACGAAAAAGACGAAGGGGTTTATTGCAGAATGCATTCTATTGTACCCAATTTGAAAACACTTTGTTGTTCTAAAACAAATCAAAGTGTTGAAAACAGTTTGTTACACAAATATTCATATTCATATTCAAGAGGAGTATTGACTCCTTCTAAAGTAAAAAAAAATGATCAAAGGGAAACAACTGTACCAGACCATTCATTTGATAAACTAAATATTCCATTAAAACACAACCAATTAATTCATTGTTATAGAGAAACACAAATACATTCAGAATGTACTGAAGCGCCAATCGCTACTATCAACACTGTGGCTGTAGATAGTGCAGAAGACAATGCCAAACAAAGCATAGTAGACCTAAAACATAAATATGTATATACGGGAAACCAAAACAGTTGTTTTAATACAAAGATTAAAATATGCAATCAAACCAAAACAAAACGTTCACATGGAAAAGAATCATTCATCTGCGATCGTAAAATTGTTGTCGATGATATAAAAACAAAATGTTCACATGAAAAAGAATCATTTACCAGCAATCTTAAAATCGTTGTCGATGATATAAAAACAAGACATTCACATGGAAAAGGAAAAGTATCATTCACCTGCGATGATAAAAGCTATGTGGATGATATCAGGGTCTTAACATGGTTACCGGTAGATCAGTTACCAGTCCCAGAAGTAGATATTACTGTTGCATTGTTGTTTGATCCCCTTGATTCTATATTCCAACAAATGGCACGTGGTGATACTCCAGGACCCGAGATAACTATGAGATATGAACTTCTTAGGCTATGCACACTTCGTAACTACCCTAAAAGCAACAAACCATACATCATAAGGTTGGCCGGGGCTGGATTTTATTATGCCGCCGAGGGTGATGAAGTAGTTTGCTATTGTTGTGGAATTCGCAAGAGTTTGTGGACAGCAAACGATATACCGCTAGTAATACATCGACGTGAATCACCAAGCTGTAGTTTCTTGATAAGGAACTCTCAGGTAAATATTCGTGTACTAGAACCAGAAGGACCAAGTACCGACAGATTTGCTTTCATCGAAGACCCGGCAGAGTCTAGTGCTGTTAATTCTAGATCAAGTAATCAGTTCGAGTCAAGTATCAATGACACGTTTTCCTCAAACGATCATGTCAGTCAGGGAATATCAACTGGTAACTCGGCAATAACACGACATCGATCCCGTGGAAACTTTAGTAGAATCACCACAGGCAATACCAATAGCACTCGAACAAGGGCACCTGCTGGCAATTTCGTATGCAGCAATAATCAGACGCAAATCGCAACTACAACATCACATCATAGTTCAACGCCACCAGGTAAGTGTTAATTTTTCAGTCCAACGTAGGGTCCTCCATGGCGAGTGGTCCAGGGCGTCATCTTAAGATCGCTTGTCTCTTACCGCTAAGGTCGTAGGTCATTCTTGGGTATTCCTCCATCAATAACACTGGATATGTTATTTATAACCGGAAATTTGTTGAAAATGGCGTAAAATCCTTTAAGGTATTCAATTTATTTCTAATTTTAGTTGGGTTTAACACCAGTACATGTTTTCCATGATACCCATTTATAAAACTAAGTATAAAACGTTCATAAATTTAAAATACATTTGAAACTAGTCAGTATTAGTTCGATTAGCAATCTTTTTTTTTCTACATTTTTTAACACACACAAAACATTTTATTTTAAAATAACATTCCATAAAATTCATTATTTATGTATACATCAATATAATCACATGGTTTTATACATATTATGTAACAAATTATAAATAAAATAAAATTATAGAAGATATCATTGATTTTCTAGACGTGGACACAGCCACACCAAAACACCCAACATATGCAGTGAAATCGGTCAGAATCGCGAGCTTTGAAAGATGGCCGCTCACAACAGGTCAAACACCGGAAGTCATGGCCGACGCTGGATACTATTATGCAGGTTTGTGACAAGTAAAATAACAATTTTCATTTATTTCGAATTTTCAATATTTCGAATTGAATAATTGATATCGATGATTTAATAAGATAATTATTGTATAAGACTTTTATTTGAAAGAATGCTTTTTATTCAATAGATTGAACTGAACCTGCCGTCAATCTTTCATGGTGTTTTATATTCGTTTTATTCGCTGGACGGAAAGATGCGCGAATTAAAAAAACATTTGTTAAATGTTACGTTGATTGGTTTTGTTTTACTATTCCTGCAAACACCATTCATAGATAACTGATTCAACGTCTTCCATTTGTATATAATTACTTAATTGACTATCCTGGTGATATATAAGCCGAATGGGTGTAGAGCTATATAATTTTTCATAAATTATATATATATATGTATAACATAATAAATGTATGCACATGTCACAATAATAAACAATATATAATCTTATATAAAATAGGTTTGAATGGAAACAAATTTCTCGTAAAAACACATCTTGAAAACGCTGAACGCATGCAGGATATGAAAAGAACTGAATATATTCATTATAAGAATATGATATAAATTACCTCTCGCACCACCAGCACATGCTTACGTGGTATTCTTTTTTCGTGCAACACTGGGTGAACTGCATAATTCCAAAGAAATAGAAACAATAACAGCAACGAGTCAAAGTACGAAGGCATACTCACTAACAGTGTGTAAATGAAACACACTCGTCCTTCAAGAAATATATGCATATGTTGTAAATATTATGAATAGAATATGTTTAAATTAAAACTATCTCTTTTTTGTATTTGACAGGAATGGAAGATGCTGTGCGATGCTTCCATTGTGGAATCGGTAAGTCAATACAACATGCTTTAATCGTGTTACTAGTCATGTTGGTTTCAGTAACAATAAGACATTTACGGTATGTATCAAATATCAGCAAAGCTTACGTCGTGGTACGTTGTCTAGCGTCCGCCTGTCCGTCTGTACACTTTTGTTTGTCACTATTTCTCCTGTACTATTTATTCCCCCATCTATCCGGCTATATTTATAGAACAGTGAATGATCTCCAAGATACAAAGGAACCAGAAATAATAATACCATAGAGTCAAGGTCACTGTTACTACATAGGGTGTCTGTTCAATAATGGTATTCCCTATGATTGTCTCGTAATTATATTTCTTGAGAAAAGTTACAGAGAAATTGCTTAATTAATAAGAAGCATTGTATTACTTTTGATATAATGAACTAAAAATAATGAACATCAATACATTGCTAATATCAGTTTAGCAATCAAAGAACCAGTCAGATTGTGTCAGGAAAGCGCATCAAGGTCATGTGCCTCTTGTTATATAGTGGCATACTGCTTTTTTTGGGAAAAGGAGCAAAACTGTTTTTGACATATTGATTAAAATTTGTTTTTCTGATAAAATCGTATCTATAAAACTAATGATATTTAAATTCAATTTAAACCTTTTGTCAATTGTCATAATTACGGTCAGAAATGAAATTAATTGATCATAATTGCCACTCATACCTTTACATGTCCCTACACTGCTAATATGTATATTCCGACCAGGGCTGCGGCACTGGACTCCAGATGATAATCCGTATATAGAGCATGCCAGGTGGTCAAGGAATTGCGTATACCTCAAGCTGTTCAAAGGAGAAGAATTTATCAGCCTTGTACATTTAGCAATGCAGTTTACTGACGATGTAAGTATCAAATGCGGTTGGGTTATTATTTTAGGAATTCAGATATTTTGTGGTCGTTATTTTCTATCTAAAGTTAAATGCAATCTGTTGATTAAAGAATATAATTATAAATGACACCTTTTCATTCAAAATCTAGTTGCATAAACACATGAAAGATTTTTTTGAGGCGATTTTGATACATTTTTAGTTAAACTATATGAAATAAATGAAAAGCTGATATTTCTGAGAACATGTATGGCATGTTAAATGAAACCAATCTTTGCAGTTGTTGAAAAATGAAATGTACATATGAAATGTATAATGATTATTATTGAAGAAAATTTACTCAAGCTTTTAAAGCTTTTTTCTGTATCCTTTCCACATATTTTGTTAAACGTATCACTTTATGCTTTATTGTTAAGTATATGCTAAATATATTGATGTGAATAAAATATCGTGTAAACTAATCATTTATTTACTAATTGTGCTATCTTTCTATTGTAACTTTGTTCACTTTTATTTTAGATTTAGAAATGCCCTCTGTTTATAAACATGTATTTAAACTAATTGTGCTATCTTTCTGTTGTAACAGTGTTCACTTTTATTTTTTATTTTAGATTTAGAAATGCCCTCTGTTTATTACTATGTATAAACTAATTGTGCTATCTTTCTGTTGTAACAGTGTTCACTTTTATTTTTGATTTAAAAATGCCCTCTGTTTATAAACATGTATAAACTAATTGTGCTATCTTTCTGTTGTAACAGTGTTCACTTTTATTTTAGATTTAGAAATGCCCCCTATTTCAAAATATGTATAAAATAATTGTGCTATCGTATTTTTGCAACATTGTTCACATTCTACCTTTTATTGCAATGTAGAACGAAGAACAAACAGGTGCTACCGGAGGTGCAGGTAAGTTGATGATTTAATGTATTGCATGCATAGCTTAGGTTTATGCTATCGATATCCATGTCATGTCGATATGTATAAAAATATAAAAAAGTGTTCTAAAAATAGTTTTCGTTATTCTGATTTTATTTTCTTACTTAAAATTATCGTTAACCAATATATATTAAGTAAAGTAGTAAGCACATACATACGTTTAAAGTTTTGAACATTTTGACTTGGTTTATCACCGATCTTGTTGCATTATCAATTAACTTAGTTTATCATCGATTTGGTCGGTTACTGGTAACAATAAATATCAACTAAGTTTATCACCGATTTGGTCGGTTACCTGTAGAAACATCCATTAACTTAGTTTATCACCGATTTAGTCGGTTACTTGTAGAAATATTCATTAACTTAGTTTATCATCGATTTAGTCAGTTACTTGTAGCAATCTTATCACCGATTTTGTCGGCTACTTATAACAATATCCATTCACTTAGTTTATCTCCGATTCGGTCAGTTGCTTATAACAATATCCATTAACTTTTATCTATCACCGATTTGGTCGGCTACTGGTAACACTACCTTTTAAGTAAGTTTATCACCGATTTAGTCGATTACCTGTAGCAATATCCATTAAATTAGTTTATCACCAATTTGGTCGGCTACTGGTAACAATATCTATTGAATATGTTTATCATCGATTTGGTTGGCTACTTGAAGCAATATCAATTAACTTCGTTTATCACCGATTTGGTCGGCTACTTATGAATCTTAGTTTATCACCGCTTTGGTTGGTTACCTGTAGCAATATCTATTATCTTAGTTTATCACCAATTTGGTCGGTTACCTGTAGCAATATCCATTAACTTAGTTTATCACGGATTTGGTCGGTTACCAGTAGCAATATCCATTAACTTAGTTTATCATCGATTTGGTTGGTTACCTGTAGCCCATTAACTTGACTTTGTCTTATTTATTTCACATCAGCTGCTAGTCAAATACCTGTCGATGAAATTAACAAGATTCTACTTACGGATGCTGGACAAAGTGTGTTAGAGATGGGTTACCAGCCAAAAACAATCAAACAGGCCATTGAAGAAATACTTAAAGATTCTGGTAAGGGATATGCTTATAAATAGAGCAGTACTAGTAAATTATGGATACAGTCAAACCTATGTAAATGGTCACCGCTATTAAGCAGCCACTTGTCTTAAGCAGCCACAGTTGCTATTTCCCATTTATATGCTTTCAGAGAATATTAACCTGTATCAAACAAGAACATGCCTTAAAAGGCCAATTTTTCTCCTTCCCTTGACTTACTGCTTAAGACAGGTTTTACTGTACTTGGTGTAATTCTTACACATAAGTAACACAACTTCACCGATACAGGATACATACATACATATTCTGGATTGAGGTGTTTGTAAATGACGCCATAAGAAAATACAAGTATGTGTTCCTTTTATCAACAGCAGACGTATTTTAAAGGTAGTTTTCACCGGATTATGGTTATGGGTGTTTGTAATTAATGTCGTAATATACAAATATCAACTTTTAGTTCGTTTGTGTAATACCTTTTATAGCAGCTGTTTTTACCAATTCTTACACCACGTGACTCTTATTAGTTAATGCAGTAGTATGGTTAGTCATCAAGACCACAACAGTTCTATAATAGTTTTCTTTTTTTTTTAACATTTATTTTTCAAGAAAATGGCCGTTAAAATATTTGAAATTGGATCCACAACTTGCATAGTATTCATATAATCCTTACACTGGGGAACCATGCCTCTTGTTTTTCGTGTCACTTTGGTTTAGTATTCCGTACTATGTAAAACTTTCTGATAAAGGGTCCTTTGGGCAACACTGAATGTCCTCCAAGATGTCAATAAACCAAAGATCATAACAAGAATAAAATTCCTTAAATTGAAATAAGGAACTGCAGCTTCTCAGTATCATGTTCAGCATATACACACAGTGAAATAATATTTCCCTTTCAGAACATCTTTCGAGTTTATCTTTAATATTTTAATGATAATAAGGAAATTAAAACAAATATATTTATAGGAAAGCCTGGCATTTCGTCATCAACCATTATGGCCAAGGTTCTCGAAATGGAAGAAAGACGATCACTCGAAGAACTTGCAAAAGAAGTTGGTCACTTGGAGATTAAGTCACAAGGTAGCAACGAGCAGACTAAAACACAGAATGTTCCGTCACAGACTGACAAGAATACGAAGAAAACACAAATTGCAGACAACAGTTCTGGTAAATTGAATGCACAAACCATACAAACCTTTTCAGCAGAAACACGAGCAATAGAACAAGTCACAAACAGTTAATTTGATTTGCAGGATTGCATTACTTACATATAAATATCCCAGGGTCCCTTACGCTACTTTCCATTTACCTCTGTAAGCATTTTAGATTTTTTGCAAGATTCTTACAGTATCAAAACTACAAGAGCATCGCGATTTTAAACTTATTTTGTTTAACACAAGTTTGCATTTATAACATCACATTGATTTTGCTTTAATATCATAATTACATTAATTTAAATTTGTGCGCCCGATAATTTGGCGGGAGAAAATATCAAATAAGCAGGCATTAATGTATCTGTAGTGCTCTACTATATAGTTCATTTGATTACCTTGAAGTCAACACCGATCTAGTTCCCGACGCTTTCAATGGTAAATGGAGAGTAGCACAATGAACCATAGGCGAAATTGACAGTGCATTGCGTCGATAAAGGTGCCGACGTTTTTGAGATATATATAAGATCGTACTTTTCAATGCAATTATTTTTGCACTTATAATTACAAAATATACCAGCATTAACTAAATAGTCAAAATAGGCATAAAACGTATACCGAATGTTATTCATACTAATATATTCTTATTAGAAAACTTCAACTTTAAGTCTATATATCTTTTATGTTGCAGGAAAGCAAGCTGTACCTTTAAGGAAAGACCCAAAGGCAATTAAAGCCGAGAACGACAAAATGGTAGAACAGACACTGTGCAAAGTATGCATGAACAATACTGTTTGTATCGTATTCTTGCCATGCGGCCACTTGGTCACGTGCGCCGAGTGTGCTCCTGCTATGAGAAAATGTCCTATATGTAGAACCTTAGTAAAAGGTACGGTGAAGGCCTTTATGTCATGAAATGAGATATGTTTTAAAAGAGTCTTTTCTGTCTAATATGAAGACTCCAAACGACAGCACAATGCACAAACAATGCATTTAATATAAATAGCATGAAACGTATCACTCAACCAGACGAAGTTAAAAAGGCGAATTACATAGCGATCAGAGATAAAACCACCATTTTCATACCATTGCCTTTATAAGCATTACCATACTCTTGGTGCTATTTTAAGCATACTGCCATAAAGTCACTGCCTTTCATTTACGATCATTCATAAAACTTACCATACTCTTGGTGCTATTTCAAAATACTGCTATAAACTCACTGCCTTTCATTCACGATCATTCAAATAAGCCTTTGTTTTACATAAGCAACACCGCAGCGGTGATATAATGGTAGAGCGCCCACAAGATACAAGAAGCTTCCTTGATTGGCACTTAACAGTTAGAGGATAGCTCTAGACCTGGATGACCCAGTGTCAGTAAACTGGTTTTGGGTGGGGTATTGTACCATGTGTCTTCAGCATGATACAAGTAGCTTCCTTGCTTGACGCTCAGCAGTTAGAGAATAGCTCTAGGCCACGATGACCCAGTGTCAGTAAACTGGTTCTGGGTGGGGTATTGTACCATGTGTCTTCAGCATGATACTAGTAGCTTCCTTACTTGGCGCTCAGCAGTTACAGGATAGCTCTAGGACTGGATGACCCAGTGTCAGTAAACTGGTTCTGGGTGGGGTATTGTACCATGTGTCTTCAGCATGATACTTGAGTGTGGCAGCACTTAAAAACTGTCTAAAGTAGATACCGTTGCGATATCACTGTTTCATAAACTTACAAGTTTATGTAATGATGTAATAATTTCTCTATGTTTGTATAACGAATGTTGACCTTAACGAGATTAAATTAAGGTCGAAGATTACTAGATTATAACAACATAAGCTACAGTTCTCTCGAATGTGGCTGTATTAATGCATGTTTATTGGAAATATAACATATGCAAATTAAACAAAAATATAATTAAGTACAAAAAGAAAAAGAAACACAAAGTATGCATTGCTCTTTATAGCATTGATATATATTTTTGTATGTGTTTGATGTCATATTCATGTTTACTATTTTCTGTATGATAACATTTATGTTGCTCTCCGATTTGTAAGGTAATAAAGAATATAAATATATACATTCTGTGAATATGTCATTATGATGATGAACATCTACCTCTTTTTGTAATGATTTGACTCGGATATATGAAACAAAAGGTGAGAGACTGGAGATCATTATAGGCATTAGTACACTTGATGATAAAAATCGGTATCATTATAAATACCATAATATGATTTTTATATTTTATATATGTTAACAT
The DNA here is from genome assembly GCA_029582155.1 of Panopea generosa. Taxonomy (NCBI): domain Eukaryota; kingdom Metazoa; phylum Mollusca; class Bivalvia; order Adapedonta; family Hiatellidae; genus Panopea; species Panopea generosa. Next base: position 3,627,197 of record CM055895.1, on the reverse strand, counting down.
TAATATTGTATTTTGAGATTTTTTATCTAAAATAAATGAAACTTGCACCAACTTGTTAATTTGTCGTCATTGTCCTTCTGCTTATGCAGTTACTATGCAATAATGTGGTGTACAGTAGTAATGTCACATACAATATTATTCTGAATGTCCACCATATGTACAACGCAAGGGGTGTTAACAATTTGTTATTGGCAAATTCACAGTCTGTAACGACTCTCCACAAATCAATGATGTTCTTATGCGAGTTCACTACCCTCAAGGGCACTCAAGGGGAAAATAAAATAATTCAATTTTAATTTAAGACATCAATATGACCATGTTTATTACTTGTTTTTTTTTTAAGATTTGGTTTAAGTTTCAAAACAATCTTACGTCTCAGTTTATACAAGTCATGTATGGAACTAGTGTGTTAAATTGGTTTTGACTTCAGGTAGCATTATAACTCTGGTTAAAGTTTTACAACAGCTTATACTTCGGTTACTACATCACAACTTTCTCAGCTGCAACTAGGAATACACGTAGGGTAACACTTATTTGACCCCTTTTTTATACTTGTGTTGTTGTATGGTATTTAGCATCGCTTTCAGCAATGTTTCAGTTATATCGCGACGGTATCTACTTGAGACAGTAGGCCTATTCTAAGCGCTGCAACACTGGAGTATCATGCCGCAGACACATGGTTTGATATCCAACCAAGTCACATTATACTGACACCGGGCCGACCAGACCTAGAACTATCCTCTAAATGCCGAGCGCCAGGCTTTTAGTACCATTTTACAAGTCTTTGGTGTGACCTGGAATGCAACTGACGACATTCCACTTGTAAGGCGGACGTTTTTACTTTTATACTTAGACATTTTATTAAGAATATATGTACAACTCGTATCTCAGAAAATACTATTGGTATTCTATTGAAAATTGTTTTCAGTATTGAACAGTGAAAACAAATCAAAGTGGCAAGTGCCATAACCTTTACTTATATGTTGTTAAAATTAAATCCATCTTTATGCGCAGGAAACTGGATACGATTTTTATAACATGTCCATATCTGTCCAGTTTCAATCATTCAATAGCTAACCATGATTGCATTACCCATGCGACCTAATGTAATAATAATGTTCAAAATTCAAAATCTATCATTTATTTGTTGAGTTTTTGTCTATGGATATGTCTGGTTGCTGACATTTATTTGTCGAGTTTTTGTGTATGGATATGTGGGTTTGCTGCATTTATTTGTCAAGTTTTTGTGTTTGGATATGTTGGGTTTGCTGACATTTATTTGTCGAGTTTTTGAGTATGAATATGTCGGGTTTGCGACATTAATTTGTCAAGTTTTTGTGTATGGGTATGTTGGGTTTGCTGGCATTTATTTGTCAAGTTTTTGTGTATGGGTATGTCGATTGGTGCCATTTATTTGTTGAATTTTTGTGTATGGATATGTCGGATTTGAGACATTTATTTGTTGAGTTTTTGTGTATGGTTATATGGGTTAGCGGCATTTATTTGTCGAGTTTTTGTGTATGGATACGTTGGGTTGGCAGCAGTTATTTGAAGAGTTTTTGTGTATGGATATGTTGGGTTGGCAGCAGTTATTTGAAGAGTTTTTGTGTATGGAATAGTCAAGTTGGCGGCAGTTATTGTTTATGGACTTGTTGGGTTGGTGGCATTTATTTGTCGAGTTTTTTTTGTTTGGATATGTCGGGTTGGCGGTATTTATTTGTCGAGTTTTTTTGTATGAATATGTCAGGTTGGCAGCATTTATTTGTCGAGTTTTTGTGTATGGATATGTCGGTTTGTGGAATTAATTTGTCAAAAATTTGTGTGTTGGCGGCATTTATTTGTCAAGTTTTTGTGTATGGATAAATTGGGTTGGCAACATTTATTTGTCGAGTTTTTGTGTATTGATAAGTCGGTTGGCGGCACTAATTTGTTGAATTTTTGTGTATGGATATGTTGGATTTGCGACATTTATTTGTCAAGTTTTTGTATATGGATCTGTTGGGTTGGTGGCATTTATTTGTCAAGTTTTGTGTATGGATATGTCGAGTTGGCTTCATTTGTTTGTTGAGTTTTTTTTGTATAGATATGTTGATGTGGCGGCATTCATTTGTCAAGTGTTTGTGTATGGATAGTTGGGTTGGCGACATTTATTTGTCAAGTTTTTGTATATGGATATGTTGGGTTGGCGGCATTTATTTGACGAGTTTTTGTATATGGATATGTTGGGTTGGCGGCATTTATTTGACAAGTTTTTGTGTATGGATATGTTGGGGTGGCGGCATTTTTTTGTCAAGTTTTTGTTTATGGTTATGTCAGATTTTGGACATTTATTTGTCAATTTTTTGTGTATGGTTATATGGGTTGGCGACATTTGTTTGTTGAGTTTTTGTGTATGGATATGTTGGGTTGGCGGCATTTATTTGACGAGTTTTTGTGTATGGATATCATTGAATAAATATGTTAAATTGAAGCCCTCTAAACGTCGGGTTTTTGCATAAAACGTGTTGTGTGGTCGTCTTTTCGTCTCACCAATCTGCCAAAAAATGACATGGCAGAAACCAGCACCATATTCTAAAATATTGACTTCCCAACATAAGAATAAATAAAGCCCTGAAAACAAAGTAAACAATATTTCCTAATTTCCACCTCCATCACCTGCAGACCCGATGTACTCAAGGGCAATACTAGTGCAGTGGGTATAGTATACACACCATGAAATAAAACAGTTTCCCTTAAGCCTGGCTGCAGACGTCCCTCACCATCCCAACGGCAAAGATTATCATGATCCCACCCTCAAACACACACCAAATTGCCCAAATATAAGAGCCCAAATATAATGTGTCATGAAATGAGATTTACAAACATTCTACCCCGTCCGAGTTCTGAATCTGACAAGGCTGCATAAAACTTTAACCACTACATCTTTTAATGGGAAACAGGGTCCTGGATAATGCGAGCTGAGTCAGCCTATGCTAAATGATTACGTGACTATTCAGCACTAAATGATAGCGTGTGGTATGTATATGTTCCAGTTTTCCATTTTCTGTCTATTTTTAGATTCATTAAAAAAAATACTTAATTTGGCGAAAAAATACAATAACTAGCGAATGTTATCTAAGATTGTATTCCAACTGACGTTCACTAAGGTAGTGAAACCATTTATTTGTGAGTACTGTATGGGATTAGAAAATCTATTTTTAACTCAAGCTCGTCTATTTATAAACTAAGAAATCCATTTTTTTTAAATATAGCTGAGAAATAATATATATTACCGATCACATGATGTGTTGAGGACTAGAATGAAGTAAGTGGTTTTCGTATGCCCGAATTTGGTTGAGAAAAAAATACCGTCGCAGTAAGAGGCACATCTATTCCAGTTAATAACCACTTGGGTATTATCTACTTTCTGTTGTATTCTATCACTTGGCTTCTAAGGAATTTAAAATATTTAAGCCATTTCTTTTCCAAATATTACTTCTGCCAGGACTCGAACCTGAAATATTAACTCAAAGAGCAAATATGATAGCCAATTACACCACAGAAGTCTTTTATGTGTACTCAGAGAATAGTCTTAAATTTAAACATGAAGTTGCCTCATAAACCCAAATAAGTCTTCATCATCTAATCCAGTTCTGGCTAATTTACTTTAACACAATATTACTTTTTGGTTTCATTATATTCAATAGCTGAAACTTTTGCAGTCACCCATTCAGCTTTATGATTTACTTTTTACTTGATTTGGTCAATTATCAGGGTTCACACTAGTATAAAAAAGTTAGGGGTCATTTCTTTTTCAATTGCACAAATAAATTTTAGGTGTATGTGCAGTGTTTTTTTCCAACCATTTTTATAGCCGTTATTGGGTCATGTTCCCAATGGCAAATAGTATCTTTTTCCCCCAATTGAGTGGTAAAAATTCCCAATTGAAAGCTTCAATAATTGTAAAAATTCCTTGATAAAATAAAAAAGATTTCCCCATTCTGAATTGAGTATGACATATTCCTTTAATTTAAGCCAGAGGAGCAAGTGTACACATTTTTATGCAGTTAAACAGTATATTTAATGCAAAGGTTTTCCCAATATTATTGAAAATGCCGCTAAAATTCCCAATTCCAAGGGTATGGGTTATCTTCCCAAAATGGAGGAAAAAAACACTGATGTGTATAATGCTATTCTTCCTTGTATAATATTTATATCTCAGTCTTAAAATTATAAAATATTCTGAATGACCAAGTCAGGTTTAAACAAGTGGAAAATTGTTTTGAAATTTAAATTATAATGTATTATAAATTTTGATTTGTGTAATAAGTTAATGTGTTTGTTACATAAAATCATGGCATCATGAATATTCCAGCCAGAACATCAATATGGATCCCTCCGCCCTAAACCCTAAATGAAATAGTATACAAGGCAACACCTCACAGCAGTGATACTATATGCAAAACATTACAATTCCAGGTATTGCACTTTTGGGAAAGTTTTTGAAATTTTGAAGGAAACAAGAAATGTCATTGTTAAGTGTCACATGACCCCCAAATGGTCTGTGAAAAATAACAAAATATGATGTAATAGGTAGCGTGTATCCATAAATATCAAGAGTAATGGACTGTTGTTTTAGACAAGACATGTAATTTCATGTTTTTAACATTAAAGCATGACCTTGACCTTTGTGTAACCTTGACATCTGATGTAATGGTCTGGGTATTTCAACAGTTAAATGCAGGTGAAACGTTATCATGACATGCTGATCACTTGTGTCGAGCTATTTTAAACTCCCTAAATGTTAGTTACATATTATCAACTGTTGATCAATTGATAAATTGTGCCAAGTGTTTTGAAATCCATCCATGTATGATAAAGTTAAAGGACAGACTTGAAATCTCAAACAGATTCAAAGTTTTGTCATACATACTCAGAGTGTGACCTTGACCTTTGAGGTCTAGGTCTTACTTACATGTATTAAACGTCGTCATGTCATCTTGATAAATTAAGCCAAGTTTAGGCTTGGTCACAACGAACCCACGATGCATTGGAAAAATTGTTGGTCATCGGGGGTCGTCGCAAGACATTCTTACAAAATTGTGAGCATCGTGGCATCGACTTGCCATCGTGAGACAAGATTGGACATGCACCTTTTTTTGTTCTACAATTTTTTGTGGTATCTATGTCTTGTGGCTGTCGTGAGTCTGTCCTACGACAGTCTTGTAACCATCTTTAATGTGTTGTAGCCCTTGTGACCACATGAAATAGATTTCATTCATGTTGCAAGATCTGGCCAAGACAAATGTTTAATGGGTATACCACGACAAAACTTTGTACAATCTGTTGTGCCCAGGGCTTTAAAGACAAAGTCACAGACCAGACATGTAATATTAAATAAATTGAAAGTGTGACCTTGACCTTTGAGGAAAGGTTCTGGGTCTTACATGCGCCACTTAATTATGTCATGTTGATCAACTGAGCCAAGTGTTTTAAAAATTTATTCATAGATGACAAAGTTACAGACCGGACATAAAATCTCACACAGACTGAAAGTGTTGTCAAACAAACTCCAAAGGTGACTTTGACCTTTGAGGTACACATGTGGGTCTTACACGTGACACATTGTAATGTCATGCTGATGAATTGAGCCAAGTGTTTTTGAAATTTATCCATAGGTGACAAAGTTTCAGATCGGACACGAAATCTAATGTTGTATGATGTTTAGCATCGCTTTCAACAATTTTTTAATTAAATCGCGAAGGTGTCTACTTGAGACAGTATTCTAAGCGCTGTCACACTCGAGTATCATGCCGCAGACACATGGTATGATACCCCACTCAGTCACATTATACTGACACCGGGCCAACCAGACCTAGAACTCTCCTCTAAATGCTGAGCGTGAAGCGAGGAAGCTTCTAGTACCATTTTTAAAGTCTTTGGTATGACCCGGTTGAGAATTGAACCCACGACCTTCAGCATGCAAGGCAAACGCTCTACCACTTGACCACGCCGCGGTCCACGAAATCTAAATCAGACTGAAAGTGTCATCAAACAAAGTTAAATTGTGACCTTGACCTTTGAAGTGGGATTCTGGGTGTAATGCTCGACACATCGTCATGTAGGTTGTATTGTCAAAATCCATCTATGCATGACAAAGTTACAGGCCAGACACGAAATCTAAAACAGACTGAAAGTGTTGTCAAACAAACTCAAAGTGTGACCTTGACCTTTGAGGTATGGGTCTTTCTCTCGACACGTCGTCATGTTATGTTGATCATTTATAGCAAGTATTTAAAAATACATCTATGCTTGACAAAATTACAGGTCGGACAGGAAATCTCACACAGACTCAGTGATGTCAAACAAACTCAAATTGTGACCTTGACCTTTGAGGTACGGGTGTGGTTCTTATTCGCGACACGTAGTCATAATATGTTGATCATTTGTAGCAAGTATCATTTACATTCATTTATGCATGACAAAGTTACAGGCCGGACACGAAATCTTGCACAAACTCAAAGTGTTGTCAAACAAACACAAATTGTGACCTTGACCTGTTGTCAAACAAACTCAAATTGTGACCTTGACCTTTGAGATACTGGTAAAAATCTAAGCCCTTGAAAATGGGGCTATACTTTGAACAAATTTGAGAGAGCTCCATGTAAAATCAGCTAATATATCAAGGGGTTTCAGAAAAGAAGTTGAATCCAAAATTAAGGACAGACAGACAATAGGCACAGGACCATCATAAAATTTCACCTGTGAATCTTAGGTTCAAGTGAACTAAAATTCCTTCGCATGTGGCTTTTTTGTGAACAGTAGGTCAAATCATGGGTGCTGTGTATTTTCAATGAGCCAAGCTCACTGCCCTTCATAGTGTTAATGTTAAAAAATGCATATTTGTAGAAAAAACAAGAGGCCCAAGAGGGCCTGAGGACGCTCTACTGACGCATGTCATATTTAACCCTAGGGACACCATTTGAACAAATCTAACAATACTATAGTTGGTCATCATTACTACATAAACATTTTGAAAATCTGTTGGGCCGTTCATGAGAAGAAGATTTTTTAAGTATTGGACAAGTTTTAGTAATGGCGGCCATCTTGAATTTCAGATCGAAAAAAAAAAAATCTTCTGTATTGTCTCCTATGCAACAGAAACATGCATGTGAAGTTTCAGTTTAATTGGCCTAGTGGTTTCAGAATAAATGAAAGAAAAAGAGAATTTTCTGTTTTCCCATAGTATCCCTATTGTCAAGTCCCCTTACAGCACCCCTATAAATTTTAGCGCCTTAATTCTTATCTGCAATCGAACCCCTACACAAAGGGATAATTTTTGCCAAATATGAACAAATCTGACATACCGGTTCTCAAGAAAACGATTTTAGTAATTCTGAATTTTTACCCTTTTGGGGCCCTTCCTGAGCCCTTTAGACAGTGGAACCCATTGATTTTTACAAATCTGAACCTCCTTCACCAAACAATGCTTCTGTGAAGATAAAGGCAAAATCATTTCCATTTAAAAAAAAAAAAAAAAAAAATATAATGACATGTGTCCCCTAATTGAACCCTCTGGGCAGGGTCATATTTAACCCTAGGGACACCATTTGAACAAATCTAACAATACTATAGTTGGTCATCATTACTACATAAACATTTTGAAAATCTGTTGGGCCGTTCATGAGAAGAAGATTTTTTAAGTTTTGGACTATTTTTAGTAATGGCGGCCATCTTGAATTTCAGATCGAAAAAAAAAATCTTCTGTATAGTCTCCTATGCAACAGAACCATGCATGTGAAGTTTCAGTTTAATTGGCCTAGTGGTTTCAGAATAAAAGAAAGAAAAAGAGAATTTTTCTGTTTTCCCATAGTATCCCTATGTAAAATTCTAAGTCCCCTTACAGGGCCCCTATAAATTTTAGCCCCTAAATTCTTATCTGCAACCGAACCCCTACACATAAGGATAATTTATGCCAAATATGAACAAATCTGACATACCGGTTCTCAAGAAAACGATTTTAGTAATTCTGAATTTGTACCCTTTTGGGGCTCCGCCTGACCCCTTTAGACAGTGGAACCCATAATTTTTACAAATCTGAACCTCCTTCACCAAACAATGCTTCTGTGAAGATATAGGCAAAATCATTTCAATTTTAAAAAAAAAAAAAAAAAAATATTATAATGACATGTGTCCCCTACTTGAACCCCTGGTCGGGGTCATATTTAACCCTAGGAATACCATTTGAACAATCTAACAATACTACAGTTGGTCATCATTACTACATAAACATTTTGAAAATCTGTTGGGTCGTTCATGAGAAGAAGATTTTTTAAGTTTTTGACTATTTTTAGTAACGGCGGCCATCTTGAATTTCAGATCAAAAAAAAAAAATCTTCTGTATAGTCTCCTATGCAACAGAAACATGAATGTGAAGTTTCAGTTTAATTGGCCTAGTGGTTTCAGAGAAAGTGCTGCTAACAGACGACAGACGACGGACAACGCGCCATCGCATAAGCACTTCTGGCCTTTGGCCAGTAGAGCTAATAAGTCCCTTTGACGAGTCAATCTGAAAGAGAATTTATCAGGATTTTTCAAAATTTTAGAATTGCTTATAAACATTTTTTTTCAATATATCGTGCCTCTATATTTATGCTCACATGTCAAAATAATATATTGAAAAGGGATTTGCCAACTTTTGGTTAGACTAAAATAGATTTCCTGCTTAAAATTGCAACATATTAAACAAGAAAATATTCATGGAACCGATGGATGCTCCCCAAGTGAGTGTTTGCCTCTGTACGGGCTACTTGGTTGAAGAATACCAAACTGTACAGCAGGAACAATATGTGGCTCTGCACTTCACAGAACTTATTCGCAAATCATTTAACCAGAACAAAATGACAATATGCGCAGATCCTAGCTAGTTTTACAGAATTAAAACCAGAGATTGTTGGGAAATAGCGTCATGATGACAATATGCACATCTCCACTTGGTAAAGATGCATCCTAGCAAGTTTCATAAAATTCCAACATGAGGTTGTAGAGAAATAGCGCGGACAAGAATTAGGTCACAAACTCAATCAAAGGGCCATAACTCCATGAAAAATCATCAACCGGAACAGAAAGACAGTATGCGCATCTGCACTTGATAGTGATGCATCCTAGCAAGTTTCATAAAATTCCAACCTGAGGTTGTAGAGAAATAGCCCGGTAAAGAATTTGGTCACAAATAGAATCAAAGGGTCATAACTCCATGAAAAATCATCAAACTGGAACAGAAAGACAGTATGCGCATCCCACTTGATAATGATACATCCAAGCAAGTTTCATAAAATTCCAACCTGAGGTTGTAGGGAAATAGCCCGGAAAAGAATTTGGTCACAAATAGGCCATAACTCCGTGAAAAATCATCGAACTGGAACTTAAAAACAGTATGCACATCTGCACTTGGTAATGATGCATCCTAGCAAATTTCATAAAATTCCAACCAGAGGTTGTAGAGAAATAGCCCGGACAAGAATTTGGTCACAAACAGAATCAAAGGGCCATAACTCCGTGAAAAATCATCGAACCGATACACAAAGACAATATGCACATCTGCACTTGATAATGATGCATCCTAGCAAGTTTCATAAAATTCCAACCAGAGGTTGCAGAGAAATAGCCCAGACAAGAATTGGTGACACACGCACGCACGGACGTAGCGGCGACAATATGTTTCCCCCTTTTGCGGGAGTGATTTTATTTTCATTTCAATAGTTCTGTTATACACCTAGTAAAAAATGGTTTCGTCTTATAAAGAGTCTGGATGATGATGTGAATGTTGTCTAGCAGTATTTGAGTGCTGTCTATTTTTCGAATGGGGATTTCGTTTCAAGTATACCACTCCCATTTAAATAGCATTTAGTCATATTTTGGTAGATACTAAGCCTTTCAGATTTTATTTGTTAATGATAATGAGATGTATTTTAACCATTTTAAATAATTTTATTTCTTAAGACAATTACAGCACTATTCCCCTGATATACTCCCTTTAAGTGTGCTGTTTATGAAATGCTTCAGAACACAAATGAATACATCAAAATGTTTTCCAATAATTTCTAAGTCGCCTGATATTTCTCTAGGAATATAGTGTACCAGGTGTTAGATAATTCACGGTCAGGGAACTATGCCACAACTAAGAGTGATTCGCGTTGACAGTTTGTCACAGATTCGGACCAACAGTATTATTGTTAAAATGTAAATTTTGTCACAGTTACTAGTCGATAGCAGGGACATAATCACGTTTTTTTTTAATAAGTTAAATATATCCAAACATATCAAATATACTTATTTACCTTCGTGTAAATGTAATAATGCGATCGAATTGAACATCTGATTATGAATATTTCTTCAAGTTTAAAATCAATTTAGTTGTATTTATCTGTCTTTGGAGCTTTTTTAATTTATGTCAATAACTGACATACCGGTAACTACCACATCAAATCACAACAAATATGATAAATAATAAATGTAGTCACTTGTATTGCTAAGTTTTGGTAATGCCAAAACATGCATTTATTTGTTTATATAAAATTCTGATTTTTAAAATGTCACAGCTTTGTGACGACAGGGTAACAGAAAAGTGACAATCCTAATTTCAATGTCACGGATTAAGTGTTGATAGTTTTAAAATAGTATAATAGTGCAACCCTATGAAAATAATGCCATTTACACTTCGGGTCTCGTACGGAGACTGTCCAGCATATAATATTAGAGCATCCAAAAGAAAGTTGTCAATACATTTTGGACTAAGTGGGTGAAAGTTAGAACAGACACTGAAGCAAAACAATACCTTGGTACCTTCATCCTAAAAGCAGAAGTCGTGTTTCGTGCGATTTCTGCTGGTAGTTTAACCCTTTACTCCATATAGACACTTTAGGACACCTTATATAGACGCCTTTGGACACCTCTTATATAGAAGGCTTTAGAATTATTGGGTGAATTATGTTTATATTAACTGACAGAGTGGAAAACAGAGCAGGAAGTGTCCAGATTGCTCATTCACTCTTTTTTACCTGAAAAAGTTCTGAAAAGGTCTGAAATAGGGCATTCACAAAACAAAACATATTGGCGATTTGAAACATATATCAAATAAGACGTCGCCGGGCAACAGCTCATTTTGACAACCCTGGAAATGACAACTCTCTGTTTACATGGATAATTTGGAACACTCGGATATATAGGCTGCTATTTAGTTTGATTACATAAAATATAAGATTTCTATGAAATCTGTATTTACAAATTCACTTATTTTAATTTGAATCATGAATAGATTATTTTTAAAGTTCTGCTGATATTAATGTATAAAGTATAATATCTTAAAAAATGTACATAAAGAATAAATAAGTTTGTGCCGCCGATAAATAACAAGAATAATAAAAAAAAATTATAGTGTCTTGCAATGACTGGGTGTCTAGAATTTTATCAATTTAAATCAATTGTAAAAAAGATTACCTTATGCTGGAAATCCCATATCATTGAAAATAATAACAAAAACAAGAAATTATATTTGTTTATTTTGCTCGAAACAAAGGATATTTTCTTCTTCACAGTATTTTCAGCAAGAATCAGTTGATGATTATCTCACATTATATATACTGGTCATACCTATTACCGGGAGTCTAACACTTTTTTAAAACTTGTTAATAATGGCTTCAATAATAAACAGTACACTAGTTAATAAAGTTACTTAAGTGTGCTGAGTAATAAACAGTTGCCAGTACGAAATATAAACAAATGCCAATGCTTACGGAAGTTGGAGCTTTGCGCATGGTCTTGGATATTGTGGAATGCCCTTAAATCAAGACAAACCTTGGTTCGAGGCCATTTTTATTTTCTCGCTATTCTCACGAGATTTCACAGTGCACATGCCATAATTATTTCATGGTTTACTACAAAGTTACTCAACCATGCAAACCTGTCAAATTGTTTTAAATATATTCTAAGATGTAAGTTATCAAAATGTTTATGGACAGTTGAAAATTTACCTTAGAACACTATTCCCAAATTATGGTCATTATAACCCCTCATTTATGTACCCAAAATTTGAAATTTCAAATGTCTTCATCTGCTTTTGTTGACAGTTTATCAATGGCAATCACATGGCGGAAGCTGAAATATTTATTTAGGTCAAGTAAAAAAATGCGTTTTTTGTACCGATAACCCTACGCCCCAGTTTTCATTTTTTTACTTTTTTTATTATTTTTAATGTCTACTCGCAGACAGTCAGAAGCAGGTATTCACGTTCTAAATGGGATATTCTGGATAACTGGGAACTCGTGTAAACATTTAGGCCCAATGTATTCGCAGCAGGTTTGTATTTAGGTTAAAAAAAAAGGTGAAATATGTGTATACATGTCCTCTATTTAGCAAAATGGAAAACACATAAGACTAAAACCCCTACCTGCTATGTGTTTAAAAAGACTTCATTGCTTTGAAATGTTGTTTTTAATCGATAAAATTAAAAAAGAAATCATACTTAATAGTATTGAATGTGTTCGACTTTTTCAGTCACATGATTAAAGTGGCCGTCTGCTCTGATGTCATATCCGCGATTTGAGGTTGTATATTTAGACTGCTATATTCATTTACATGACTGTTTTTTTACTGATTTTACATGGTCTCTTTAGTGAATATTATCAATTGGAACATCTATTTAAAATGAGGTGGAACTATTCAAACAAGTAGAAATTTTCTTGCGAAATAACTGAACTCATTTACTGTTTTGAATTTGTATGCTAGCATATCGAACAATGGTACTGCGAGGATATTATTATTATTATGGGCATTCGCGGTATAAGGCATACAAGGGATATTGTATAAAAAAAAAGTAAAATGCAGTGCTCTAGATATGCTGCAACACTGTGCATTTAATATATTGTAGTTTAATCAAAGTATTGTATTTGAATTACTTTCTGAGTGAAAATCATCAATATAACTGTTTGATTAAAAGGTTTCACTCAATCACTTTAATTTTGAAGTTTTCACACTAGTCTATTCGTCAATTCTTATCTGAATAGTGTGAATATCTACCTATTCCATTTAGGGTTTTACCTAATTCATATTATGATATCAACATGTAATCTAGCAATCGTATAATTTATTGTAAGAGGCTTATGTCTTTTGTTGCGTTTACCACAAGACATTAGTTAAAAAAAACTAGTTCGAGCTGCGAAAACATTATGCACTGGGAAATCATTTACTATCCAATGAAAGGTGTCAGTCTGAAATGCGTTCGATAATAAATTTAAAGCGGGTTGAAGCAATACGCATATCGATAATAGGGGATTTATCACCAGAACAGCATTGTACACGCGTCCGTTAAATTACAAGTGATGCTTATTTATTTTTTGTATTTCTGGTTTATGCACTGGTGAGTCAAGGACTGTAACCCGTACAACTTAAATAGTTGGTTCCCACGATTTGTGAAAAATGGTGCAGGACGGCAACCAAAAAATTAACTGGAGGAGTTAGCTCCCTTGATGAAAAAAAGTGCATGTTTGGCTAAACCAAATAACTTACTCTTTCCATACTTCAAAAAGTAGTTTGATAAGTATATAAAGAAATGTTATGGTAATACGCATCATTACGTTACATACACGATGTGTTTATGATTTAACAATATATATACAATTCATGTATACTTATTGAATGAAATTGATAAATAACAGTTTCGATTCTGCCATCCGAACAACACCAGCAGCCAACATATTGTTGTCTAGAATCTTAGTACAATTATACGTAGATAAAGGCTGATACACTTGTTATTTTGCCCGCTATGATAGGTGTACTATTTAATCAGTTATTGTAGATGCACGGTCTTGGAAGTATTGCCACTTACAAATAATACTACGTAATGCTTCGTGGACAAGTAGTTTTCGTTACAGATCGTGACACCGTGACAGCTGTGTTGACATATCTGCATGAGACATAATTAACACTGACAAAAAATGATGTCTTCATTCAGTCAGTCTATGTTTGTTTACCCTCGCAGCTTTGCTCTAGACATTTTGTCGTCTACATATACAGTGCTAATTTTGAAAGTATTAGAACCAATACTGTATTTATAACATGACTTGCCTTGTCGTTTCAAATAATTTTCTCTGCTAAAATTGATATGGTAGTCTAGTGGTTAGCAGGAGTATTTTTTTATTTGTTAGTATGTGGTAAATCGTGTCGCTGTTGTTAGGATACATTATTGCTTCAGGATCCAGGGGTCTCCAGTTTCATTCCCTGTTGGGTTTCATCACAGTGGCTTATTCGGGCAAGTAAATGAAAGTGTTGTGAATGTACATAGGTCACTTACAACATGTTAAGCTAGCTATTATAGCGTGGTAGTTGAACGAAGTGCACTGACTGTATAGGAAGTTGAGCAATGAAGTACAGGCTTAGTACTCAGATGGGTGACCGCTGTCACTTTAATGGCAACGAGGATTAACTTTCAAACCTGTGTCTTCACAAATCTCTCTTTCCTTGAGATGGAACTGGATATAGCCAGGAACTGCGGGAAGTCACAGGCTGTGCAGTTGGGGGCTAAGCCCTAAAGGTTAAAGAGGGGAGGAGTGTAGTGAATGTATATAGGTCACTTACAACAGCCTCGCTGTTAAGCTAGTATGGTTGAAGTGCACTGACTGTAAGTTGAAAGTAAAGCAACGAAGTACAGTGTTAGTACTCGGATGGGTGACTGCTGTCACTTTAAAACCATGCAATCCTTTGAAGGGGATTTAAAGCAGTTGGTCCCGTGTCCAAGGAGAGTCATTCCCGTGATGTTGATCAGTGGAATAAGATTCCATCGCATTCATGAAGAGTTTGACATCCCTACCTGATGGCGAAGGGGATAATCCAGTAAAGAAATTAAAGTGCCTGTAAAATACTTGTAAACATGTGCACGTTGTGCCTGCACATTATCCTCTGGTTAGGGTGTTGCAGTGTAAGTAAGATAGAAAGGAAGAATTATAAGGGTTTACAATGCACCTGGAGATGGCAACTTTTTTTCCCTACTGCCTGATGGGGCTGTGCATTGGCGGTTTTTCATTGGCGTTGCATATCGCGATACTTCATTTTCAGAATGAACGTATCAGACTATTGTGCCAGCTAGTGATGCACCGGTTGACAATATAGACTTCGACTATTATGCCGCCTGGTGATACATCGGTTGACAACATAATATCAGACTATTGTGCCAGCTAGTGATGCACCGTTTGACAACATAGTATCAAACTTATGCCAGTTAGTGAAGCACCGGTTGACAACATAGTATCAGACTATTATGCCACAAAGTGTTGCATCGGTTGACAACATAGTATCAGACTATTGTACCAGCTAGTGATGCACTGGTTGACAACATAGTATCAGACTATTGTGCCAGCTAGTGATGCACCGTTTGACAACATAGTATCAAACTTATGCCAGTTAGTGAAGCACCGGTTGACAACATAGTATCAGACTATTATGCCACAAAGTGTTGCATCGGTTGACAACATAGTATCAGACTATTGTACCAGCTAGTGATGCACTGGTTGACAACATAGTATCAGATTATTGCGGCAACTGGTGATACATCGTTTGACAACATTGTTTCAGACTATTGTGCCAGCTAGTGATGCATTGGTTGACAATATAGTATCAGACTTTTGTGACAGCTAGTGAGTGGTGCGCTGGTTGACAACATAGTAGCAGCCTATTGCAACAGCTAGCGATGCACCAGTTGACAACATAGTAACAGACTAGACGACAGGGAAAACATATCTCTATAAAAATGTTTGTTTTTATCTGTATGAAAATACTTAGGCAACTAATAGCATCTTGCTTCTTAAGTACATTTTACAGTGATCTTTTTTCAATCATTGTTTCCGAAATGAAAGTGAACAGCATGTTATTTCTCATAGCTACAACAGTAGAACATATGATGTGATCACCTCTATTTAGCAACGATTGAATATACAATCTTCCACAAGCGAGGCGGATGCTATACCCCTGGGCCACTGGTGCGGTTTTACAAGATGGAGGATTTCCAGTAAATACTTAACTAGCTCCTCTTCAGCACTGATTGTATGTTAAACCAAACACAGTACTGAACATGCATACTTCTGTGTTTGAAAATGATTTTAGTTGGTTACTTGCTGTATTGCTATACACTTGATAAATACAGTTGATTAAGGCATGTTATACACGATATGCCATATTGTGATATAACGCGATTTCAATATATTGCTAGTCCTACATTTCCAGTTGATCCACAACAATCCTGCTGGTTGGAAACATTTTTTACCCCACCCCTCCAATAGAAAAATATTGTTGTCCATTCAATATATTCTAGGTCTTTGCTTGTCCTTTCTCTGTCCATATCCTTTAAAAGGATTTTCAGATTGGCTGCATATTAAAAATGTCCCCTACCTACCTACCTACCCACCTCCTATCTGGTATGGGTTGGAAGTAGCAAACAAACAATTTTTTAATGGTGGTCTTAGTTATCACATATTCAGATAATATAATGTACACTTGGTTTGTGGTGTTGGGGTACATCTCTATTGTGTAAGCTAGCACACTTTTCTGTTTGAAAAGAGTTCCAGGTTCAAGTCCTGGTGGGGATCTTGACACCCTTACGAAGTTGTACAAACTAAAAACTCCATTATATTTGTCAAAATTTAAATAAAAGTGTAATAGATGGTGTAAATACAATGCCGACCTTTCTTTACAAAGACTGTACACATGAGTGCCCATAGCCAATTGACACAGGTAATAATTATATATATAAGATAATACAATTGGTATGGGCGTAAAGCTATATGATGTTAATTGAATGTGGCAACTAGAACTATTACCTGAATACATATAGACAACTTGGTTGGACTCAAAACCAGTCTCAAAATGTTACAATCCTGTAGTAATGAAAGTAAATAAAACAGAAGAGAGGAAGCTAACAGAGAAATACCACAAGTTCTGTTTGTTTACAATAACTGAGACATATACATTAAGTCACTGACAATATAGTTAAACCTGTGTTAGTGGTCACCTTTATTATGAAACCATTTGTTGTAAACAGCCACAACCTAGACACCGGATTCTATCAGCCAGAACTATAATATGAATGTAAGTGTTGTTTAAAACATTCTGTACAAATTATTTTACCAAATAATTCTTTAAGGACTGCACCCAAATATGTACATCTGTGGGTTGTTGTTTTACTACCAGGTATTTAACAATATTAAGTGATATCATTTAATCAAATAGGTGATATCATTTATAGTACAAGTAATATCACTTATTCGGTTTATGAATAAGTGATGTCCTCTATTCAAATAAGTGATATCACCTCTTTGAATAAGTGATATCTCTTATTAATATGGTTAAATAGAAAACAGCACCCCATATACATAAAATCTTTTTGGTGATATATTTCAAAAAGTGGATTATTCAACCAGTTACTGGTTTATGTCACTGATTCAACCAAATTTGAAAAATTAAGAATTACTGTATACTACTTAAAAAGACTGTTACACTGATATATAATTAATGAAACACATAAAAAATATTTGGTGGCAATTTATTCCCTAAACAAAAATAGATTTGACACAAAAGTAGCACGTCTGCACAAGTAAGTCCATTTGTATCCCGCTATATACCTTTGGTAACTGAGGTTACTTGTTATATGTCTTTAGTATCCTAGAAAAAACATTTACGCTAAATAATTTTTCACATTGTAGTTAAAATTAGAAATATAAAAAAATGTCTCTATCCCTGGTTACTCATTATCCTTCTTTGTCTTTTTGGCACTCTAGATTACTACAGCAAATATACAACATCAAAATTTAAGAAATGCTAAAAAAAAAATGTCTTTATTTCTGGTTACTCGGTTATCCTTTTTTGTGCATAGCACGTGGTCCAGTGGTAGAGCACCAAACCCATGATCAGAGGATCGTGAGTTCGATCCTCCGCCATGGCTATGTGTGATGTCCTTGAGCAAGACACATTCCCGCATATGCTTAATACTGGTTCTAACCAGGAAGTCTTCGAGCGTGATTTGTCTAAGTTGTAAGAACTTGTTTCACAATCGAAGTAAAAATAAATAAGTTTAAACAAATCATTTCTTATCTTTTGTAACTGATGGTTACGACAGCAAATATTCAACATCCAAGCAAGGACCAACATAGATTCTATATACTTCTTTGAGCGGACTTGCACATGGACTTACAGACTTACATATTTTGGGCCATATATGAAACGATAAAAATGCTATACAACTGTATTTTCTATTAAACTATATGGCAATTTATTATTTTGACAGTTATAAATCTTATCCTGATACACTGATATTAAATAATTTACATATACATTGATTGAAATTGATAAATCCCCTTTTAGGCAGTGCCTTATTACATATTAAATCTTATCCTGACACACTGATATTAAATAATCTACATATACATTGATTTAAATTGATAAATCCCCTTTAAGGCTTATTTCATATTACTCTTAAATTATCAACAAACCTTCAGTTCTTTTATGCACTTGCCCAATCGTCAACATCTTTATAGGAGTCAAGGACGCCGCCATATTGAATCCTCTGATGATAGGGGACGCTTTGCGTAGCATGCTGTGGATAAAGACCGAGGTGATCAGATTGTAATTTTTCGTCATGTTAAGGAACCTATATATTACAAAAAGCGATATATATATTTTGTTTTCCAGATATAGCATTGAGATATTTTCAGAGAAAGTAGAGTTCTGCTTTCTTTATGTTGTTTTATAAGTTGGACAATATATATCCGACTGTTAACGAGATATTTGCATTTAATCAGCGACTCGACCAAACTACTGTTTTTGCACGTCCCACATATAGCCATCTCAATTTTTACAATTAAAATTTAAGAAAACTGATCAATAAAACAAGTAAAGGAAGCTAGCTTTTGAAACATTACTGCGCCGTTTACAATATCTACAAAGCTTCTTCTTGACGATTGCATTTAAAGTATTTTAAATTGTATCAGAAAGTTAGGTCGAGCCCAAAAAATCGACCCAAAAACGGCGTCGACTTAATCACGTTTTATTACTTTCTTAGTTCGACCCAAGCGCTAATTCATAGTTATATATATATATATATATATATATATATATATACATTGCAAGGCATTTCCAGTAGAACTGAACAAGTAAAATTTAAGGTAATGTGAGGGAATAAAATGCTTTTAGTATTGTTTTTATTTTATATTTATATATATATTTATGTATATATAATATATTATATTTTATTCTGCCGATTCGGTTTGGTTAATCAACGGTGTATATATTTGTTCTATTATTTCATTTATTGTTACTGCACCATGTTTCCTTGCTAACACTATTTAGCCTTGAGACAACAGATAGAGTACAGTTTAATATGATCTTGCCTGAGTGCTGCTGTATCTGCTCGTGATTAAGTAGTCTGTTCAGGGACAGTTACTACATTCATATTACACCGAGTGATTCGTTTCCTCATAAATTCTATCTGATTTGGATTTTATCATGTTTAAGAAAAATACGGATGGAATAATAAGTTGAAAAAACCGCCAATGCAGCAAACAAATGTGTTGCTTGAATGATTTACTTTTAAAGTAATTAAAGTATGTCTTTCACTTGTTGTCTTTGCCATTTCACATGTTAAGAGCAGGTGTATGCTCTGGATCAGGTCAACAATATTCCCTTTACTAAGATTTTTATTGAATTCATTGATTGTAAAAACATATTTACTTTAGTTTTGTTACTTGATTTCATTCTATTTGTTTTAAAATATCAGGATTCCAGCCAAGATGATAAGTATCTGGCATTTTCTTTTAATTTGGGCTTAGTATGTGTCCGTACATTTTGTTATTTATCTTGTAAATTTTATAAGTTAGTAATTACTTATATAGTTGACAAATGCACTCATACTATTCATTTTCAAACTAAATTGGTATAGTTACACAAGCATAAGCATTGGAATTAAAATGTCCTGATTGTTAAAACGAAAAGGTCATATTAAACTTGTTTAAACGATCACTTGTAGTAATAAATTGCTTTTCTTAAGCAGCCAAATTTGCTGTTTACCACTTCTATGCATTCAAATTAACCTATATTAAGCAACAACCTGTCGTAAAAGGTCAATTTGCCGCTTCCTTTGATTTGTTTCTTAAGACAATACAAACAATCCATTTGAATAATGGCGTAATAATGTTTCTTATTATACATATGAGCAGGTCATTTAGTAATAAATAATACACGAGTAAAAAGTAAAAACACAATATAGTGAAAGATCAGTTGATGTCATAAACGGGAATGATATGGTGGTTTGTTGGTAATGGCAACGTTGATTGACAAGTTTCTGTAGCTGGGTAATAGAACACGTGTATCTGTCACCAACGTTACTGTGGCACCGGTATATACGTAAATATATAACCGGTTGTAAGGTATAAAACCGACACTTTTACACTATTTATCTTACACAAAAATAAAACACAAAGAAAAATTCTATCTAGCATACACAGCATTAATACACACACGTTAGAACATGTCTAGGTTTTGTAAATTCAGTTTAAAAATATGTATAAACATAACTATAAACTCATAACGACCAACTTTACTATTGCATGACACCCCGTTTTTGTTAATACAATATTTTGGTACAAACAGTATTAACAGATTACCAGATCGCTTCTCCTAAAATGATAATTTGAATCCGCATCATATTTCTAATGGAAAATGTTCGCCGTAAAATCAATTTGAAAAGAAAAATCTAATCAAAATGTTTAAATTTGCTACATTACAAAACGCTGCTGGCAAAGCAATGTTTGGAACTAAAATAATTTCAGTTTGGTTTGCAAAGATTTAGAGCGACAATTAGTGCAAGGATATTGGAAAGAGAAACATAAATTGATTATAAGAAAGGCAATAATGCATTCATGCATTACCACGTTAAAGGTTGATATTTGCGGAAGACAGGGCAGGTTAGCTCAGTCGATGACACTTAAGGGGCTGAGATTCTTTGAATTTCTTCATTAAGGGTCTTGTTAAACAACATATCTCATGTTCCTTAACACAACGGCTTGGGCAGAAGTCTACTTTCGAGCCACATTTAATGAACTTTACGGACCAGAAATAATTACAAAACTCCCGCTGGTCTCTAATCTATTATGCATCAACAAAACATTTTTTTTCCATGCAGCAAAAGCAATTCTAATGAAGCATTTCGATTTTGTTAATTGCAAAAACGCTATATTACGAATGAGAACATTGCATAAAGCATGGGTTTTAAGCTTCATTATAAACGACTTAATATATATCTATTGTTCGCTAATGCTCCTAAAGCACCTGACAGCAATGACATCAACATTTAAACACTTTAATTGAGAAAGGTTATTAAAGTAAAAGCCGTATTCAGAATTATCTTCATAACTGTATTACTCTTAAAATTATGTTTGCAGGGGCACACATATCTTTTGTCATTTATCCTTCGTATACATATAGTTATGTATGAAAAACTTTATATAGTTGACTTTTCTTGCAATAGTTTTATAATTGTCTGATTCTGATTGATACGTTCGTACCGAAATTAGAGTGGAAAGTATAATGATTCTCCTTAGTTATAGAACGACAGTCTGCACCACACAACATTGTAAGTGAACGTTGAATATGAAAAGTTGGAAAACACTTTCTTAAATGGATGCATCGATTTCAAAGTATATGTCAAATAAACCAAAGGTATAACTTGTAATGACAATTATTAAACAATAATAGGGACATAATCCTTTCAAATATTATGTTTTAATACCCAAATAAATAAGATATGTTGACAATGTTTATAGTGTGTATTATTGAGTGTACAATAAATTGTAAATAAAAAAATGGAATGTTATAGAAATAGTTAACGCAACATATGACTGATGTGAATAATGGACAAAACATTAATTAACTTGTAATTTCTATATGCAATATTTTCTAGATAAAATATCATGAATTAATGAAACTTGCTGTTTGTGTTCAAATAGTCTTATCCAGTTGTAATTTCAAGGGCAAGAAAAACTACAACCAGATCCAGCTTGTGGCTTTCCTTTTATCGGAGTTGACGAGTCAATGTTAAAATTAAAAAAAAATGACCGGGAGACTCAGGCAGCGACAAAAGTAAATGTCAAATGGCATGGACTATACACTTAAATGTTATCTTCTGACATGAATTGCCAGAAAAATAACAAGAAAAAATCGTTTTAGATATTGTCCAAATGTTAATTATTTCTCCAGGGACACGATATAAACGATGATAACACACAGATTAGACCAGAGATTCTGGATGATGCAAATATATAAAAACTTCTCGATGTGTGGTAACACTTTTTATTGGTTCTGACGATGAAAAGTTTCAGGTCTAAAAAACAAAATAATAAATAATCAGTATCACTCAGATTGACATAAGCCGGATTGAAAAGATACAGACGACAATTTTTAAGTATTTTACTTTCTGTGATGATTGTGATAATCTGGTGTTGGAAAACGATTTGCAATAAACCAAAAAATAAAACAACGATATAACCAACAGGAGACATATGATGTAAAGGACAAAGAACCAAAGCAGCTCGACACAATTAATATACTAACTAAATACATTATAAATGTTACAACAGGAATCCCGCAGTAGAACGCTTTATATTAGAATACATAACTGGGGAGCTTCAATATGACGTTTATTTCAAGTACCATTGCAAAGATACTGGATCGGCCAATCCCTCCATAGGTTGGCTGACGGATACGACTTATGCATTTTCACATTTATCTACGTTTATAGTTTTGATATTTACGTCTACACTTAACTGTAATAAAGGAGGTAAATGTAGAAATTATTCTATCTGCAGCTCATCTTGCTTTGGTCCAAGTATTTATTCTAGATTTGCGTTTTGAACTTCTAATGAGATAATCTAAAAGTAAGACTCGATAAGCTAGATCTTGTGTCCTATAATTGGTATATTACGTGGGTAGACTGAATGGTATACTTGTAACATCAATAAAAACCTCAGAAGATGTTTTTCTAATTGGTCGGTGCTCGACTGACAGAACGAAATATTTAAAATGGTATATCAATGACGGAAAATGTGACCAATCGGGGGATACGAACCTACGGTCCCTGTATTGATAGTCAGGCACGCTACCAACTGAGCTAACCGGGTCCGTCTCAATCGAGAGAGAGATATGGTTTGTAGATATATTGTGTTAATGAATACTTTTGTTATAAATTTACAAACAATCATCGGCTTAACTCATTGTTTCTCTCCAGATTTTGACATCCCAGTATTATAATATATGTCAAAGCATGAAATATATCTTTAAAAGTAATTATATATCAAATTCAAGAGTAAATATATCAACTTGTCTATCATACGCATACAATTTCCCATCATGAATTACAAAGCGAATTTCTGATATAACTACTTTGCAACAAATCACATTAATATATACGTTCGATAGGACTTGGAATATCATAACGAGAAAACGGATGGCTAATATATACATGAATCAGAAATCATTATAATATATACGATATCAACACAGATAACATTGCATAAATGATTTATTAGTTTCCTGCAGCTTGGTAACAAAGCAAATGCAAGTATCATTTACTGGAGGACCGAAACTATTACAGATGGTATGACAAGTTATTAATCGCACAACGTCTTCTCAAAGTCGTGAAAAACTCGAATGCAGCCACTGTTTTCTAATAATGTTTTTGCTGTTGATGATGAATGAATTGATATAAGTATGGACAATGAAAACCCCCCCCCCCCCCCCCTGATTAATCAGGTTAACATTTCACGTCACATTGAGTAACAGGAGTATCACAGTTCCAATACTTTATTTATGCGTTCCCAATTGAAAGTACAAATGGCATTTATTTTTGTTGTTGTGTCAATCCTATTATATTAAGATTATATTCACTACACGTAGAACATAAAATTCTAATACTGTGATTTTAACCAAGATTATCAAGTTAATATAGTCTTAAGTTAAAGTCTCATAAAAGAGGTGGCAATTAGAGTAAATGAAGATGTTTGTTTGGGTTTTCTACGAAATAGGCTTGTTTAATAGTGTTAAGCTGCAATATTTGGTGGTAGTGCATATCTAAATAAAGAAAGATAAAAAACCGCGCATAGAGTATTAAATGCACGCATTATATCAAAGCCCGACCATGTTCCGGCTGTCACGGCCAAATTCAAGACAAATGTGGTGTGCTTAATCATGATTTTGGGGTTTAAATGCACTAATCTATATCATTATGCATTGCCATTTGCATATATAAAAAAGTCTTAAAACTTACATTATATAATTTCCTGTGATGAAAGAATATATATAAGCATGTACAATGAAAATGGAAATGACAATCTGAATTAAAAAATGACTTGTCGAAAATAAAAGCATTAGATACTGCTTATTTGCTGTTCAGTATTAAATGCAATATCTGCAGTCTACGTGTTCCGAATAAGTTTCAGACAATTGTATTTACCATGACGATCTTTGCTATCAAAACATTTTAAAACACGTTGTTGGTCTAATTAGGTAAGAAACTGTTGTCGTTCAAATAACAAGTAATACAGAAGCAAGCATGGAATAGTTCACAGTACGCAATACTATGTCTCAGAGTTGACATCAATTCGTAGAAGTGTTAGCTTTGGTATTTATTTCAATAAAACAAATTATGCAGTACGGACCATATGTACAACAGGCCAAAATTCAATATTTTAAATTCATAGGTTTCTTTAAGTAGAACACAAACGATTTCACATGAAAGCTACAAGTACTCGTACATGTACACTTAGTTTACTTGTTTGCTTTCTCCGGTTCAAGCAGGTTAAGATTTCACAACATATATAGTTACAGAGTAACACTGTTGGGCTCCAACGTTAATTTATTCATATCAAAGAATATAATTTTTTTGAGGATATTCAGTACATATGTAAATAATTAAAACATAAACGAATACCATGGTCTTCACTAGGATATAATTATCAAGTTAATGTAATCTTAAATAAATGTTAATCATGCATTCCAATTTAATGCTGATTCCGGAAGTTTTACCCACTGTGGCATATTAGGTGTATGATTCATTCATATTAGAATCAATCTTAACAATATTCTTGACTTTTGTCCAGATAACCAAGTTTACGTCACTTGTTTAAGCAACTAATACATCATTCTTATGTTATAAAGGCTGATGAATATTTGATTAGTCGTGATCAAACTTTCTAGGATTAGAATGCAAATATAACATGACAGCAAATAAATCGTGCTTGTAATGTTGATTAGTTTAACAGTCTTTGGTAATATGCCTTCCTCTATATCTGTACTTTGTTATATTATATGAAGATGAACATGCATTTTTCTTCATGTAGGCAAAATACATTACTACTGCCGATGGCCAAACTTAAACAAATTCGAAATGCTAATAGAAACAATAGCAAATTTTACTGTTTTTAACTTAGCGAAATTTATTTATATTGCTTTCATATTAAGAACATAACCTGATGAAGAGATAAGAAAATCAAATAAATATTATTCTTCTTGGTAAATCTGATCTAGGTTGATGTTATAGGTATAACAAATGATAGGTTTAATTGTTCATGATGTCACTATATTCATATATTTATGTTATTTGTGTAGGCTATAAACATGTTGTATGTTTAATTGCTGAATAAAGATATTTGTATATTTAGCAGACGACTATTCATGTCAAACATGCAAGCCTAATACAGTGATAAAACACACTGTGACATATCAATTGAAATCGTACTGCCTCTAAAATAATTTCTTATAATTTCATAACACCTATATGTTGATAAAAAAAATTTTGCTTTTTAAAGTAATAACCCTGACATTAACATGATTTGAAAAAATATGAGTTATTTATAAGCCAATAACGTTAGTTGTAAAGGATTTATTCGCATTTACCAGATACAAGGCTATTTAGATTAATAAGTCGTTGTGCAGTCTCACTTTGTTTATTACCCATACTCAGGGTACATCATGGCTGTATTGGTATTTTCACATCATTGTTGGCACATAAATTGTAAAACACATGCGTTCGTTAAATGCACTACCGGTGGAAACAATATAAGGGAAATCATATATGACCTGTCTCGCTTTGATATTCTTCGGTTATGATGACAGGTTCAAGCTCTTCATATAAGGCAACCAGCCGTCTTCAATAAATGGAACGGAGTTGTGGACTTGAAAAGAAAAGTGTTCCATATCAAGTTATTAAAAAAACTCTTTTATCAAGTAATTAGGAAATATTTCTTAACACGTGATTAGAAAAAAAACGTTTTTTAAACAAAAAGAAAAAAAATGTAGTTATCAAGTGATAAGGAAAACTGTTCTTTATCAAGTGATAAGAAAAAACGTCTTGATCAAATGATTAGAAAAAAACACTGTTCGGAATTATGTTAAGCTTTACATTTTCATGGAGTATTTATTGATGCATAAATACACATTCAATTTGAAATGGAACACCTTTTGGCCTGGAAAGTACTTTATAGGAGAAAACAACTAAAAAAATATAACATGTATTCGATAACAGGTGGCTACACCCAAACCAAACAAAACAATTTAACTATATGTATAATAATGAGTATAATATAATAAGTAACACTATCCAGCACATTATAAACAAATCTAAAGATTACAGTTACTTAAATACATTTTTAGGAAAATGATTAAATAACTATGTATTGTTTAAATTTCCCGTCATCGTTTGGGCATGACATTAGTCGAGGAATTAAGTTTAAAATAGTTCACATTGCAGAAAATAAATACATTTATGACTTAAAACCGCTGTGCATCGAAACAAAATGGAATCTTTAATAAAGTGCATGCTTACAACATTCATTTAAACGATACAAAATAACAAAACTGTGAAATTCTCTTACTAAGATTCACGGAATTAAAAATAACCAAAGCGCTGATGACCATTAGAATGAATATAAATAAACAAATATGATATGTAAGACAATACATTATAAGTTATAATATCTTCCAGAAGTTATTATTAAGTTTCCTTTTTGAATATAAGTTAAATTAGCTTTAGAGTTATGAAATATTCATAGAGATAAAATATGTTTATTCATCAATAGCCATTGATTACTAGAATAAAGATATATTTCATTGTTTCAGTTTAAAACGATATCAAAATACTCGTGTTTCATATTAAATACATTTTACAAAAAGGAAGTGATCATTTGGAAAGTAGACTTTTTTTTATTTTAAAAAGTTACCTCCTAAATATTTATGTTATACCATAAAAAATGGATTCATAACAAAGCAATTATTTAGAAAAAACGACATATGCCGAGACGATTGATTTGACAACATCTTTCTACAGTTAATCCTGCAGTCGCTTTGTATTTCATAATGGCTTCACTTATTCAAGGACTTGTATTAAAGGATAGGAAACTTTCATCTTTTGACTAAGTGTTGGTGAAATGGCACACGAATGATTCATCATTTGCAAATTAATCATTCATAATTCACAGGCAACTGATTTCTTTTACATAAACTGTAAGTTGTATGTAATCTTAGATGGTTAAATATGTTTCGATCTCGCAAAATGATCTTGAATTAAAGATTTTGAGGTTTGAAGGAAATGTTATCGTAATTTGTCGTTATTTTAGCTGCAGTATACAAATTTTGTAATCACAAATACTTCAACATCTTTAAACACAATTTTATGGGAGTGGTATTGTTTTGAAGACAATTTCATTTTGCAATGTAAAAATTTTGATTCCATAGAAGAATGGAAGTTAAGATAATTGGAAACGAGATATTGAGAGATTTTACGTGAATACGCGAGCGTTCACAAAATCTCAATCAGCTGCCTTTCATTCTCTTTATAATTCATTGACTTGTTCGAGTTATTGTTTAACAAATCTTATATTAATAATTTATGAACTACGTCTTGCGGTTGATAATTAGCTTGTTGCGTGCCGAGATAACATGACAGATTTGTAAAAATCAATAATCATTTCTGAAGAAGAGTGTAATTTATCCGCACTTGCATGACAAGATGGATGTTTCAATCAGTCATATAGGAAAACACTTTTATAATCAATATGTTGTTTAGAATACGAATAACGTAATTATGAATATAAGAAATTTTAATAGTAAAATGCCTCAAAATCGAGCTAAACCTCAGTTCGCGGCATTTTTTCTCTCGAAATTCTTCCGATTTTTTTCAGTGCACACGCTACAAAGATACTTGACCATGCAAACCTGTTTAGTTCAGTAACCAAAATATTTATGGAGAGTTAAAACTTTACCTGAAAAACCCTTTTTCCTAATAATGACCATTAAAACAGCTCGTTTATGCAATCAAAAATTAAATTATAAATTTGAAGTGTATTCGTTTGCTATTGTTGTCATCTTGATAATTGCGATAATATGACGGAAACTGAAATATCAATTTATTCCAAGAGAAAAAATATCATCAATAATGATAATCGGAACTAATTTACACGCGTCTTATTCACTGCATTATATAATTTATACGATTATCAAAAGGTAAACTATGCGTAGGTCCTCAATGGAGAACACAGAAAACACAGAAAATAAAACTTTTACCTGCTTTGTGTTAAAATATCTTCATGTCTTCAAAATATTATTTAACCATTAGTATTCAATGTGTTGTAACATTTAAGTCACGTGATTAAAAGTGCCCGTTTCTCTGACGTCATATCCGTGGATTTGAGATTGTGTAAAGGGTGCCATATCTATTCACATGGCTGATTTTTGACTAAAATTAAAGGGTTGATTTAGTTCATGATATTAATTGAATCACTATATAAAGGGAGGATACAATTATTTAGGCAAGTAAGTAATAGTTCCTTTTGAAATAAATTGTTTATTGTTTTGAATCAAAGCGTTAGCGTACCGAACTATGGTAGTGGGATGATATATTATTTTAATCATATCTGAATAAAAGCATGTCAAATGATATGGTGATAGAAGATTCGAACCAATTATATGAATATCCTAGTTCTATGTATCAAGTATTAGCTCTATTCAGTCTGCATTAAAATGCCCTTATCTTCTGTCGCAAATCGATACCTATATTTAGATTTCTATCCGATAATATGATGCCGGGGAGAAGAGCGATGCTTTGTGTAACCGTTAACCAGTTTTAAACTCCCCAGTGGCAGTTCTGCTACATGTCATTCCAACCGATGACCTTTTGTCACTTCCTCTATATATTTGTTTGTATATTTGTTTGTATATTTTATGAATGTTTGATATTTGTTAATTATGTTTGCGTTGGTTTTGTGACTATTTCCATCGATTGATACGTTTTCTATATGCCCTGTATATCCACATCTCGTAAATTTACTTACACGTCACTTTTAAATGGTAATTTTAAAACTTGACACCTTTTATTACATAACACAGTAGGTTTATTGTAATACAAAATAAATGTATATTTGTATATGATGGAAAACAACACAACAAAATGAAAATATGTATATAATAATTTAGTTCGATAGATTACATTACAAGATAAAACACCGACAGCACTTTCATACTTTATTAAACACTGTTCCACATTAACTGTCTGTAAATTTTGTTATCCAGCCCATGGCAGTCATATTATACGACCTAGGAGATACAAAATTAGTCTGGGAACACATAGTTTATGGTATGTTTGCGTACATTATAGTTAAATGGGAATATTTAGAGTTAACAACATTACCTTAAGTAGAAATTGGTAACTACATTCATCAACGGTTAATTGTATTACTGGTTATTGATATCTCCCTTTGGATATATAACGTCCGTATTGTTACATATTACAATAACTTTGTTTCGAGAACACCATTTGCCTTCATGGAAATATCGAATATTTTACTAGACGCAATTTCAGATGTAAGTACTGTGGCAATACCTTTTGTAGCATTCTCGACTTCAGAGGACTGTCATTGACCATTGTAGCAATCACGACTCTAGAGTACCGTCTTTGTTATTTGTAGTTATCACGACTTTAGAGTACTGTCCATGTCCTTTGTAGAGATCATGACGTAAGAGTACTTTCTTTGCTCTTTGTAAAGATTACGACGTTAGAGTACTGTCCTTTCCCTTTGTAACAACCACGATTCTTGAGTACTGTTCTTACCCTTTGTAACAACCACGACTCTTTAGTACTGTCTTTACCTTTTGTAACAAACACAACTCTAGAGTACTGTCTGTACCATTTGTAACAAACACGACTCTAGAGTACTGTCTTTGCCCTTTGTAATAACCACGACTCTAGAGTACTGTCTTTGCCCTTTGTAACACACACGACTCTAGATTACTGTCTTAACCCTTTGTAACAACCACGACTCTAAAGTACTGTTTTTGCCCTTTGTTACAAACACGACTCTAGAGTACTGTCTTTTCCCTTTGTAACACACACGACTCTAGAGTACCATCTTTACCCTTTGTAACATACACGACTTTAGAGTACTGTCTATTGACTTTGTAACAACCACGACTCTAGAGTACTGTCTTTACCCTTCGTAACAACACGACTCTAGAGTAATGTCTTTTCACTTTGTAACACACACGACTTTAGAGTACTTTCTTTTCACTTTGTAACAACCACGACTCTAGAGTACTGTCTTTACCCTTTGTAACAAACACGACTTTAGAGTAATGTCTTTTCACTTTGTAACAACCACGACTCTAGAGTACCGTCTTTACCCTTTGTAACAAACACGACTCTAGAGTACTATCCTTTCCCTTTGAAACATACGACTCTTGAGTACTGTCCGTACTCTTTGTAACAAACACAACTCTAGAGTACTGTCTTTTCACTTTGTAACAACCACGTCTTTAGAGTACTGTCTTTACCCTTTGTAACAAACATGACTCTAGAGTACTGTCTTTGCCCTTTGTTACACACACGACTTTAGAGTAATGTCTTTGCCCTTTGTACCACACACGACTTTAGAGTACTGTCTTTTCACTTTGTAACAACCATGATTTTAGTGTACTGTCTTTACCCTTTGTGACAAACACGACTCAAAAGTACTGTCCTTTCCCTTTTAAACAACTACGACTCCTGAGTACTGTCCGTACTCATTGTAACAAACACAACTCTAGAGTACTGGCTTAACGATTTGTAACAATCAAGACTCTAACTTAATGTTCTTGCTCTTTGTAACAACTTGCTCGTGTAAACGACTCTAGAATACTTTCCTTCCCCAGTCAGCGTTCAATAATTTGATTTCGGAGAAAAGAAAATGCGTCAACTATATATAACTAGCTTTGACGGGTGTTCAATGGCACTTTCTCTTTATTTCCTGGTAAGTTCGTTTTAATGCCATGCACCTTCTATAGCCAGTCCAGTCAACATATGACCCTTCTATGCTTAATCATTTACGAGCTTACAGATGCATAAATGCTCAGTTACACTTGCAATGTTTTTACACTGTCCTTTGTTTGTTATGTTGATTATCGGTTAGTTCCTTGCCCACACATTGAATACTTTCTACATTCATTTAAGCTTTAGGTTTATCAATCGATACATTTTAAAATAAATCTTTCTCGTTGATGATATATGGAGTACAGTCACAACTTCATTTTAAGACATAATTTTGTCTTTATTATCTACTTAGTTAGACATCTAGCGTTCATCATTATAAACTCCTGAGATTAAACAATGTCTGAACGCCTGAAATGAGTTATCAATTAAGTTTGGGTTATTTGGTTGTTTAACTATTTCCTTTTTACACATACGATTACAATCATGCAAAACGGTTGATGGAATATTGCAAATGCAAACGTGGCGTTTTATACCCACAAATTGATAATGAATATATAGTAATTTCATGATCAGTTTTACCTTGAGGTAACTTGTAAAATAAAATATTTTACATAATTTATATATTTAAATGACGTCGTTTAGGGAACTAAAATGAAAATTTCGAATCAGATTGCTATTTTACTTAATTTCATCATTCCAATAGAAAAGATACACAATCAAACAGAACGTAATATTGTGAATGAGACCGTTTATGTATATATATATATAATTTATTTCATAATTTATGGTTTTACGCTAACTTATACAACGAATTATATAAGAAGCAATATAAATTATAAACGACATGTGCCTTCCATTCTCTTCATAGTACGTAGTTGAACTGAATCCAACAGCTCTACAATTGGTCTAACTGATTTATTGCACGAAAGCGACATACAGTTCATACCAGGTAAAAAATAAAAATATCCTTTATACCTTCATTAAACTAAAATTCCTAGTTTACCTCTCAATGCTGAAATCGAGAAGCAAGTGATTGACGGCATAGCGCGACTGAATAAAATTTACACAGAATCCATCCGGAGGATAATGAGCATGGATGATAACGATGCAGGCATACATATTTTTTGTTTGAAACCTAAACTTTTGAAGAATAATTTGGTGTAAGCTATAATCATCCTTTGAACACTTAGTTGTGATTTTGGATTGTTTTTGTTGATAAGGATGAGGTAGAAAAGTGAAGAAATTCAAACACTCACGTCAACGAAATACCTGATACACTTAGATACGACAGAATTTTCAATGACAAAAAGGGCACATAAACCACCGTCGTCCTCCTTAAAGGAGGTAGGCGGAACACACAGTATGGTTGATCTCATACCCCTATTTTCTAGCTATATAAAGAATCTCTAAGAATTTACCAAAATAGGAATGGTTCTCTTTTACCAACTTATAACCGCATTCAAATACTTTTTCGAAACCATAACTGCAGTATTCAAACCTTTGTGGTATCATCTAAAATAGAATCCTGAATATCTCTATTCTGCAATACTACTTCTGGTTTTCTCTTATTCTAAAATTAAACGGTTGCGTCTCCCGAATATACCATACCGTTTTTTGGCGATGACGGAATAGAGCGCACTGCTAGATTATAATAATTTTACCGCAACCGTGCAATATAAATGTCAACGCAGGGTAAATTTGGCTTATTTTCTACGGAACTAATGATATACTGCTCATACAGTTATGTATCTCTTTGTTTTCGTTCATTTCCCAGCCAAACCACCGCGTTCTAACTGACCATTATCTGATTTTGTGCATGAAAACACGCTTATTATGTCATTGATTTGTGTACCTCAGAATATTGTCGGAGATCGTTTTTTTAAGACAATTTCTGTTTTTTCGTAATAGGTTACGTAGTGAAAACGATTGAATATTTGAAACTTTTCGGTAGCATTAAATCGGTTATGTAACAAAACGTTTCGTAAATATTTGGTAAATTCTGTTGTAAAATCACACTAAGATTTTCCTCAATGTCAGTGGTTGCCAATTTATACTTTGCGTACAATTTACGGTATCACTTCACTTTGTCCTCTATAAATAACACAGATAAGTTAATATATCATAAAGCCTGATACATTATTTTACATAATATAGATGGGGTAAGAACATTAGCTTTATCGGCAAGGAAGATTTATCTTGCAGAGCCATTGATGACGTCATTGATTTTTTTTTTACTTTTGTTTAACACCCAATACAACATACTTTCGACCGTTGAAAAACTATTAATTACGTCAATAGATATAAACTAATAGATAGATTTGAGTCCTACAGTTTTCATAAAAACTATTAATTATATCAATAGATATAAACTGATAAATACAATTGAGTCCAACAGTTTTCATAAAAACTATTAATTATGTCAATAGATATAAGCTAATACATAAATTTGAGTCCAACAGTTTTCATAAAAACTATTTATTATGTCAATAGATATATATTAATACATAGATTTGAGTCCAACAGTTTTCATAAAAACTATTAATTATGTCCATAAATATAAACTAATACATAGATTTGAGTCCAACAGTTTTCATAAAAACTATTAATTATGTCAATAGATATAAACTAATACAAAGATTTGAGTCCAATATTTTTCATAAAACCATTAATTATGTCAATAGATATAAACTACATGTAATACATAGATCTAAGTCCAACAGTTTTCATAAAAAGTATTATTCATGTCAATCAATATAAACTAATTCATAGATCTGAGTCCAACACTTTCCATACAAAATACATTTGTTTTGTTTTAATGTCATCAATTAAACTGGAAACTATTTTAGAGGGCATTTACCGCAGATACACACACATGCGTTTGTTTCCTGGATTTAAATATATAACAAACGCAAATTATGACATGATAATATTAAGATACCCTAATATTTATCAGGTTCGGCTCGGAAAAACATCACCAAGGCTCGTACACTGACATGGTATTCTCTATATATGACTGAAGGTCGTGTGTCGCATTACGATACTCACATTATCTGTATAAGACACAACTCGTTAATGCCACCTTATTTAGCCGAGAATTGGTCAGTAAACCTTCCTTGATACTACAACTGGAGCTGTTTTATGTGACTTTTGTTTAACTAATAACCCTTCTTTATCTGATTGATTTGGCCAATTATTCCCATATACAAAATATAGAGATGTTATAGAGATTACTTATATTGCAGTTATAACATGTCGGATATATAATGAGACCATAAAAACAATATTCTTAAAGAAAAACTGTCTGAATTTTATGCAATGTGTCAATTATGTGTTAATTATTAGGAGTATCAATATTTTGATAACCGTTTTCATGCTGATATTGTTTACGCAAATTTAAGATTTAAATCTGTTGAATCTAATTAATATTTTACGATGTGTAAGTAAGATATTGACCAAATATTGGCAATGTATCAATAAGATTTGTATCAAATGTACTTAGTAGTCCATTAGATTAAGTCAAAATTTAAAATAATCATTAAAATTGTGATATATGCATTAACATTGATATGAGTACTCCTGTCGGACTGCATGTTTGAAAATGCCCATTAGCCATTTCAAATTTCAAAACGGCAGCTAGTTTTCAAGATGGTCACCATCTTCAATAAAACAACTATATTCTGTTAAATATGACTGGAATTTTTTATTGTAACTAAGATTTGGCTCATAGCTCTTTACCAAGATTGCTATGGTAACAACATAGGCCATAATACAATCGCAACAACACAACTACTTCCATGGGACAAGCATATCCGTCTTTCAGCATCGACCGTAAGACAATGAAGGTGAAGAACAATTCAAATCGGAGACAACAAACTAAAGAAAGTTCCAGAACTTCATGACTTCCATAAACATTGTTTCTCTTTCCCCACATTGCAGTTGCCTGATCCATTCGAAAAACTAACTAACCCCAGTAAAATAGGTTGCCACATTGAACCATTTGACCACATTACAAGCATATAGGGTACACGAAAACAGACATTGTGCTATACAGTGAAATTATGAATGGTAGTTCACCTTTTTCAATCATAAGATAAAAAGTTTGTTGAGGTTAGTGAAATATAAATTAAATTTTGCTCGTAAAAAATGTGAATCTGAAATTGGTATGAAAT
This sequence comes from Panopea generosa, assembly GCA_029582155.1. NCBI lineage: Eukaryota > Metazoa > Mollusca > Bivalvia > Adapedonta > Hiatellidae > Panopea > Panopea generosa. The sequence continues at coordinate 3,591,719 of CM055895.1, read as the reverse complement.
TGATATTGTGTTTACGTTGAAAAAAAAAATTCTACGTCATGTTGCTTACATTTGCATTTAATTGATAATGTTGAGGCGGAATTTATCAAATGTCAGGAAATGTTACCTTTTAGATCTATAATATCACAAAACAATTGACAAGTATACAGTGGTAGTTATTATTCCTTGTAATCTCTAATTTTGCCCGTAACATAACTCTCATATATACACATGTATAAGGACCATGTGTATACAGTGAATATGTCTTGTGATCGAATATGTTGACATTATTGTTATAATTATTTTTCTTGCATACTATTTTGTTTAAGTAAGTCCAATATTAACTTCTCTCTCTCTACAAAAAAAATGAAATAGTCATGGTGTTATACGCATGGTATGTTCAGTGGATAAATGTAACATTACAAACTGCAGTCTATACGATCTTTGCATTATGCACGTTGCAACATTTGGCCATATGTATGTAATAATACATTCTGAATACATCAGAATAACATATATTAAGAAAAAGTGGGAAATGGTTTACGATATCCGTACCATACCTTACAGTTACTTACACCCGCTGTGTACCTTTTCTAAACAAAGTTATAATGTATGTTATGACCATTGCCTATGGAGATTTTACTATACTATCTGTGGCTTTTATTGTTAATCAAATAAACGTTACATAGATATTTCCCCCGAAATTTTAAAAAAAAAAATGTAACAATTTTCCGATTCGTTCCCAATTTTATTTCATAGAATTACACTTTATGGCTTAAGGAGGTACATATCATCACTGATACCGCCATTTTAATTCCGGTCCCCAACTAACTTAAAATGGGAAAACATGATAGCTAACGGTAAAATGGCAGTAAATATGGGGCACGTTGGATCACAGAATGTTTGTCCCTTTTGGTATATTTCTAGTCGATGATATACAAACAGGATATTTTAGTTACGATATACGTTTTAATATGAAATAATAACCTTCCACACGTATCGATGGCGATTCTAGGATGTCACAAACATATATTTATCCAGGATGTTTCATTTCAGGATGTGTCAATAGAACAACTTATAGGCAATGGCTATAAATCACTCAACAAATATGTCGTGAAGTGATAATATAATTAATGGTCATTTTAAGTCTTCTACCGTTTGTTTTAGGATTGTTTAATCTGTTGGGAATTTAAGGTAATCTGTTTCAGTATGTGTCGTCTGCTATTGTTGATATATCAATCAAAAGAAGGAGGTGATGGTACTCTAGAGAGATATAAACGGCACCGCAATATCAAAACCTGAGCATAACTGATGAGGAAAACCATTGATGTATTTCACATATTGTTTAAAAGCAAGCTTCAATTTTAGATCTAAAATAACTTTCTAAATATTATTAACCAATGCAGTATTATATCAGCGGTATATCAAAGATTCTTGAGCTAATGTTAACGTTTCTAGTCCAAAATGAGAAGTGAAATGGTCATGAACTAGTGTTAAAGTGGCATAACCGGTATCTGAAGTTTTTTTTGTTATAAAGAAAGGAACAAAGATGAAAAACATTTACGTGAATTGCCGTGGCCTAAGATACATAACTTTTATAACTGCTCATAAATCTATCAAACGTGAAAAATCGTATTTAAAATCTAAATTTACTGATCTGTAGTTCTAATTTGCCAATTAACTGCTTTACTGAAGAAACTTATCGAAAACGTTCCAATTCCATTGTATATACTCGGCAAATCCCGTCATCCTTCAGTATTAGAACGGTCGCCAGATATGTGCAAATATATAATTGCATACACAGACACATTTTTTCTTCATCTTAGTAAAACGTTCTTTTTATTACTAGAAGCCATTTACTGGAGCACTATAGGAAAAGGAAAACAGCGTTGGTATTGATATATATATATATATATATATATATACGTGTTACGTAATTCGAACTTGAATCGCTCGCGCAACTATGCCATTAAGGAACATATTAAGAACTGCAGTATAAATCTAGGTTAAATTTAGCCACCTACTCGGGTTAAAACGTTTACGGATAAAACTTCTAGATAATTTGCGTTATTTAATGGGTCATGTCTAATTCAAATATCGGCGATAAAAGCGAGTTTAAATACATTTCCTGACGATAAACAACGGTAGTTTTTACCAAAAATGATCCATCTAGTCCGATTTATACGACATATTACAATTATACCTGATTTATATTGATTTGAAAAGGAGTACATATTTGTTTTGTCACTTTAAACTATGACAGACATTGACAATTTAATTAAATGAACGAACTATCGGTCCTTATCGCTTCTCCATTTTTTAGATTGTATATGTATAATTGTTTAAACATATTTATGTTCATCTCGATTACGAAATAGGCTCAGATTTTTTTTTGTAAGTTGCCTGCCAGTTTCTTGGATTAAATCAGTACAGAATGATTTTAATGGGAGGCTATAGAATCGAGTCTGGAACCGACATCTAATGTGAGTAGTCAGTACATATAATACCACCGCTTTGGTTAAAATACACCTCTTTACTAGAACACTGACACATGGGCAAATAGTGCACAGTTTGTTCTATATGTCTAATTGTTTGTATAAAAATATTACACAGAAATATGAAAAATAAGTAAAAAATATAATTTAGAATTGGTTTAATGAAACCCTCTCTGATCTTTATATTTTGTTATCTTGGTTCTATAAAATTGAATTATACTATAAAGGTTTCAAATGTATATAGATTACAAGGAGGCTTCCATTAGTAATTTAATACACGTTAATACACTTCATTTGTCTGGCAATCATATCAATTATTTGAAACAGGATAACAATTATGAGTCCTTAGTTTGTGAACGATAGAAACACCCACGTTAATACTCTATAAAATATTCATATGTAGCTATACTATAGTTCATTATTGTATCTCTTTACAGCAAAGCAACATAAAAAAAGTATGATAAATATTTTAGTATTGTCTACCAGTCATTTGCATCCATCATTTGCCCAGTTGTAGGTGTTCCGTTCAGTGTGTTGATGATAGCAAATTACTTCGATGTATTTGGACATATACTACTAAATATAACAGAAAGAAAATGAACTTTCATTTCTTACATTATAATTCTTAGCAACCTATAAAACAACTTTTCTAGATTATTTAACTTTTGAGAATTGATTGTTTGAATAATTATAAGAAAGTATGCAGTCCTTATATAAACTATTATATTGTGTAAAACGAACAGTTACGGGTATAATTATGCATTTATGCTATCTAGGAGATATATTTTAAGATTTATTATAAAAGTTATATCTGAATAATTGTTGGCAGTGGGATATGTCATTTGCTTTCGCAAACACAATTTTACAATATAAAGAACTAAATTATTTGATACATTATGGAGAAATGGTAATACAACGTTTCATGTATTTCCCGCATCCGGGACTAGGTTTTGAAAATAACATGTTTCTAAATGACCGTTACAAAGCGGTGACCCGTTTTGTCACCACTTTCGTTCAAATGTATTGCAGGTCTTTTTTCTTTATATTCAATAAGTGTATTAATAATATGTTTGCTATTGGCGTACGAGTGCCTTTAAAGTTATGGTTTTTTTCTGTTTGACTTACATTTTCCTGTTTGTTCCATCAATATATATCAGTATATGCATATATTTCCCAAATTCCAATTATCACACAGTATAAACCTCCGATATTACATTTTCATTAATGCCACTAAAGATATTCTCAATCAGTCCTCTTAGTCAGTTTTATGCGTATGACTGAATATATACAGGATATATCTAATTAGCACCAATTCGTATCATTTGACGATTATTCCATGCATAAACATTTCTTCTGGAAGAATGATAATAAGACAACTCAATATTAATATTTATATATAATCATATATAATACATATACGTATGTAAATGTGGCATACATATAATCATGTCATTCCACCGTTTGTTTGTCTCATTTTTGCACATTTGGTTAATTGCGGACGTATCCAGGCATTAAGAATAATTTTAAAATGTTTTTTTTTGTTAGATATCGATGTTGTATTAAAGAACAAACAGTAATTCAAGCATACCGCACACTGATAATCTGTGTATCTAAAACAAATTGCGAATTTAAGTTTGTTGTCTTAATTACAAATAATTTAGTTGAATTATACGATGCTTACAATAGGTTACACACAACTGCTCAGCGTATAATCATTCACCACTCTGTGACACTTCAACATACAATATATGTGACGTCAACGTCATGCAATTTTTATTAATTATATTCATGGTATGTGCATATTCTGCCATTCTAGAAATTATAGTTTGATACATTTTTTTCTTTCAACAGAATACATTTTATAACAGTTACTTTGATGTCCAGTTTTTGGTGAGGAATTTAACCCTAAAACTAATCCGTATACGTCTTCAAGATCTTGATATAATAGAAGAAACCTTAAACTATACCAGTCTCAGCCGATATAATTACGTATAGAAAATAATTTACTTTGATTGTAGTGTTTAATGAGTACAGTAGATTCATTTGATTTAATCAAAATGTAGAAGAAAACAGTGAATGAGAGTGAACACGTTTGATGGTATGCAAAATGAATATGGATTAACTTTTATACTCGCACGTAACGGATAGTTAATGTGACTATGGTTTGTATCTGCCCTATAATTAATAGTTACCGTTGGTCTATGTCTGAAACATTATCTGTTTTCTTTCTTTCGATTATTTGACACATTTTAACGATCGTGCACTATCTCAACAAACATTCATTTCTCGTTCTGCAAAATTAAAGCTAACAAATGACACAGTTGTAGCAATAAAGCACCATGAAATAGACGTAATAGTGTGGGGAAACCAAATCAATGAAGAGTAAAGATCTCACTATAGGCGATTCTTTACTGACAGCATTTAAATGGCTGCTGATCTCAACGCCTAAAATGATGTCTGAGTTGCCATTATATGAAGTCCAGGGAAATTTTAAGATTAAGTCAGTGCTTTATTTCTTTATTAGAAACTATAAGGTCATATACAGTTATTTGTTAAATGAATGATACATGAATAAACGATACAGTTTAACATTTGTTCATACACACTTACCATAATAATGTTACAAATGCGGAATGTAATAGTTCTATTTAAGTGTTGACCTGAACTTATATATTTACATAGCTACCGTTGTTAGGCTTTTGTTGGTGCTTTAGGCTTCTGTTGGTACTTTAGGTTTCTGTTGGTACGGCTTCTGTTGGTACTTTAGGCTTCTGTTGGTACTTTAACCATAAAATATTGTCGTACCTTAAATTACTATTCTTCTGATGTTCTTACCTCTGCAAAATAATCGAGTACATATGTGTATTACATCACCTGTTGTTTTATACATCATACACAAATATATATTTCTGTTTTGTAAATAGATAGACCATAATTTACTCTCTCATTGTGTGATGCGACATGTGCTTTAGGTTGAGAGTCTCAGTGCCTGTTTCACTACCATCCATTCCGAATCAGTGAACCATCATGTTACTGCTTATTAATAATTATTTTATACTGATTGTGAATATGACTCAATATATATTTCATTTTGTCAATTTATTGTTTGCTCTTGTGATGTCTGTTTCTTTCGAATGTCTCATATTGTATAGTTGTATATTTTCATGTTAAAATGACTTATTAAAATATAGTTTGTATATGTTTGTAATTGAATGTCTCCAATATGTCTTGTCACTTGATGCAAGTGAAAAGAAAGCGGGAGAAAACTTATATAATGACATCATGAGAACATTATTTTTAAATATATCGGCATTGTTTGTTTTCAAGATGATACCATACGATTGTCTTCTATTTATGATTGTTTTTTAACGTTATAAATGAATACAAAATTGTAAGACTTACCGTAGGAAATATAAACATGTTATATATGTTGGCAGTATACCCCCGATCCCCCATTCAAAGCACTGCGTTATTCTGTTTAGAAGGACCGACAGATGACATAGACGTAGTTCAACTTATACATGTTTTTATAAGAATCAAAGATTGGCAAACATACTAAGCAATGCTATGGAGTCCGATAACTAAGGCTAGTGTATTGTATGTTGTATTTGGTGTTGAGATCAATGATTAATTATTCAGCATTGCCTATACAAAATGCAATCATCGTTCCAGTGGTAATATGTAGTTTATTTTATATATTCATTAGTATAAATTAGAAGTGTTCTATGTCTGCAATAGGTATTGTGTTACACATACAATAAACACACGACGACGCAACAGAAGAAATGAAACCAACATGAACTATTCATAACAATTTCATTACATATAATTAATATTTACTAAAATAAACAATTAGGTAAAGCTAATGAAGTTACTTGTGATGCTCGTCGTGTCATGAATGTGTCTGCAAAACATACGAGTTTCAGAAATTGTAATGTTTAAACTTTAAAAATATTTATGAAAGTATTTGCACTGCAATTTTAATAGATCGAAATTGTATTCGTGTAATTCCACATTCCCAAAAACGGCTGAAGCATTTGGAAATATAATTATATAAGATAACTATAACTAACAATAACACAAAGTGCAGTTCTCAATTAAATTGTAAAGACAATTGTCAGGCATGCGATAATGGAATAAAAGTAATATAAAGCACAAGCATGTCTGGAAATTAACTAGTACATGTAATATAGTCGATATGTTATATGGGCAATATACTCCAGTAAAAGCGATATGTTATATTGGCCAATATACTCCAGTATAGGCAATATGTTAAAATGGCCAATATACTTCAGCATACTCGATATGTTATATTGGCCAATATACTCCAGTATACTCGAAATGTTATATTTGCCAATATAATCCAGTATAGGCAATATGTTAAAATGGCCAATATACTTCAGCATACTCGATATGTTATGTTGGCCAATATACTCCAGTATAGTCGATCTGTTATATTGGCCAATATACTCAAGTATACTCGATATGTTATATTAGCTAAAATACTCCAGTATAGGCTATATGTTATATTGGCCAATATACTCAAGTATACGCGATAAGTTATATTGACCAATACACTCCATTATACTTGATATGTTATATTGGCCAATATACTCCAGTATAGTCGATATGTTATATTTGCCAATATACTCAAGTATAGGCGATGTGTTATATTGGCCAATATACTCCAGATTACTCGATATGTTAGAATGGCCAATATACTCCAGTATAGGCGATATGTTATAATGGCCAATATACTCGAGTATAGTCGATATGTTAAATAGGCCATTATACTCCGGCCAATATACTCCACTGTACTCGATATGTTTAATGGTCAATATACTCTAGTTTACTCGATATGTTATAACGGCCAATATACTGCAGTATACTCGATAAGTAATATTGGCAAATATACTCCAGTATACTAGATCTGTTATATTGGCCAAATTGAATAAACTCCAGTATACTCGATATATTATATTGGCCAATATACTCCATTATACACGATAAGTTATATTGGCCAATATACTCCAGTATACAAGATATGTTATATTGGCAAATATACTCCAGTATACACGATATGTTATATTGGCTAATATACTCCAGTATACTCGATATATTATATTGGCCAATATAATCCAGTATACTCGATAGATAATATTGGCCAAAATACTCCAGTATACAAGATATGTTATATTTGCCAATATACTCCAGTATTCACGATATGTTATATTGACCAATATACTGTAGTGTACTCGATATGTTATATTAGTCTATATACTCTAGTATACTTCATATGTTATATTAGCCAATATACTGTAGTATACTCGATATATTATATTGGCCAATATACTCCAGTATACATGATATGTTATATTTGCCAATATACTCCAGTTTTCACGATATGTTATATTGGCCAATATACTGCAGTGTACTCGATATGTTATATTAGCCTATATACTCTAATGTACTTCATATGTTATATTGGCCAATATACTCCAGTATACTCGATATGTTATATTGGCCAATATACTCCAGTTTACAAGATATGTTATAATGTCCAATAATACTCCAGTATATACGATATGTTATATTGGCCAATATACTTCAATGTACTCAATATGTTATAATGGCCAATATACTCCAGTATAGGCGGTATGTTATATTGGCCAATATACTCCAGTATACTCGATATGTTATATTGGCCAATATACTCCAGTATACACGATATGTTTTATTGGTCAATATACTTCAGTGTACTCGATATGTTATAATGGCCAATAATACTCCCATAAACTCGATATTTTATATTGGCCAATATACTCACGTATACTCGATATGTTATATTGGCCAATATACTTACGTATAGGCGATGTGTTATATTGGCCAATATACTTCAGTATACACGATAATTTATATTGGCCAATATACTCCAGTATACTCGATATGTTATATTGGCCAATATACTCCAGTTTACTCTTTATTTTATATTGGGCAATGTATTCCCGTATACTCGATATGTTATATTGGCCAATATACTTCATTATACACGATATGTTATAATGGCCAATAAACTCGAGTAAAGTCGATATGTTATATTGGCCAATACACTCCCGTATATTCGATTTGTTATATTGACCAATATACTCCAGTATACACGATATGTTATATTGGCCAACATAATCCAGTATACTCGATATGTTATAATGGCCAATATACTCCAGTATACTCGAAAAGTCATATTGGCCAACATATTCCAGTATACACGATATGTTATAATGGCGAATATACTTCAGTATACGCGATAAGTTATGTTAGCCAATATACTCCAGTATAGGCGATATATTATAATGGCCAATATACTTGAGTATACTCGATATGTAATAATGGCCAATATACTCCAGTATACTCGATATGTAATAATGGCCAATATACTCCAGAATAGTCGATATGTTATATTGGACAATATACTCCAAGTATAGGCAAAATGTTATATAGGTCAATACTAATTAACTAATACGTTTTCGATGTCACAGAAGAGAAGTCACAGCGTTTATATGGTGACAACACGAAAATATTTATCTGAGCTCGTGTACCGCGAACAGAAAATCGGCCAATACGATCAAACAAGGTCAATACGTCAACCGAGTGTTTTGTTGGTTCAGAAGGTCGACCAATACGAAAACCAAAGGTTTTGACTTGGTATATAATATTGGGTATCATACCATGTGTCTGCGGTATGATACTCCAATGTGAAAGCGCTTAGAACATTGTTTGAAGTAGACACAGTCGCGATATGACTGAAAAGTTGTTGAAAGCGACGCTTAACTCCATAGAACAACAACAATCACAACAACAACAACAACAACAACAAAAAAAATTAAACAAATTTATTTACTGCTATTATTGGGCATTTTATTTGGTTTACGCAATATTTAATTATTTTCAACTGATAAAAGAAGAATGTCATACTAATTTTGACACTTCGAAAACATGCTAGTATGTTCATACTAAGAAAACAAATTAACATGGGGGAAAAACACTGACAATGTCATGGGTTTTCATAATTTTTTATAATTATAAAAATTATGAACATATATGTTACTAAGAAAATATAATCAAAAGTATACATGTCAAAAAATGCATTTCATTACAAAAAACGAACCTGTAAATTACTCATGTGATGCATATATTTCTTCCCTGGTGGTTGTGAGACATCATTATACGTTTATATCTCTGCTGCTGAGATCGTAACTTCATTGACACTTTCTTGACCTTTGGATAACTTATCAGCAGATACAGCTGGATCATTTGGAGTGTATGTATGGAGTCTTTGCTATATCAAATATCACACAATCTTTTCTATGACCCACACAACACGAAAGCAATTTCAATTTCAAAACACTTGTGTTCACTAGAGTTATAACTGCCATTTCATGTAAGCCACAATATAATTGGTTGAATTTCAAAAAGAGGACCAATGAAATAATATGTTACAGGTCAAAGATTGTAGATGTGGATAGGACTAATTTTCCCTAGTGTTATAGTCATCACAAAATGGTAAATAGGTGATGCATTTATAGTGTTTTAGAGTAGATAAGGAAATATGTGAACCAGTGAATAATAACATGTAAATAGACAATGCATACATGTTTAACAATAAGACAATAAATAATATTAATTTATATAATTATGTAAATTAAATATTAATATGTAATATATTAATTTACTTTTAAGATATATTTGATTGAAATGTTGTGTATGTGTTCCTTTTTTGTTACGAAGACGAAGAATGTGATAGGTGTGGTGATAAATAAGGTCATGGTCAAGGTCAGTGTTGGTAAAAATAGAGAGAAAAAAATATTGCATTTTACAACTTTTGTTTTCTTTTACATATTTTGATGTCAGTTTGTGTAAAGGTTCTCAAGTAACAGTTAAGCAAGTCAAGGTCACTCTTACATAAAAATCTTCTCAGGAACTGAGAAACCAAATTATTTTTATATTTGTTTAAAAATGATCTCAATCAATCCGGTTTTCAAGTTTGTTCAAGTAAAGGGACTAGGGTGCATTGGGACCTAGTAAGGGGACTGGTTTTTACTTAGGAATACTATTGAAAAACAGGAAATAATGTTTTCTTGCCTATTTTTTATTGTTTCAAACATATTGATTTCTAGGGCATTGTTCAGTAATTATTTACAGTGGAGACTAGGTCCTTTGTTTAAAAGAGATTTAATTCATATAAGGGTCAATAAGGACCCAGACAGGGATAAAATGTGAAATTCTACAAAAAAAATTCCCAAACAAATTAGCCATATTCGTTTATAGTTTGTATAAATGGTCATTGTGAGTAGGGGTTTCAAGTTTGTTAAGTTAAAGGAGCTATTGTTCAATGGGGCACTGAAAATTTTATATGTGAACACAGATGATTGTCAAAATTTGAAAAGAACGACTAGTGAAATCAGGTGATACCCAAGCCCCTGTTTTTTATTTGATATACTTTACAAACATTTAGGAACAAGTTCATTTTAATTTGTTATTTGAAGTCCAAAATGTCAGGTACTGAAACGTTTCTAAGTATGACGTTTCCGCGCTCTCATAATGTTAAAGTCTTAAGTTAAAATCCGTGTTAAAGTTGAAATTCCGGGCGGACATGTAGAATTCCGTGCAGACAAATAGAACTTCGTGCTGACAAACAGATTGGACTCCGGGCGGAAAAATCTGATACCGTATGAATTCTGCCTCGATTCCGGGTAGATTTTTCATACAGGCGGAAGCGTCCAGAGACGTTTTACGTTTTACGTTTTACGTATTGGACGGTTCGACGGTCCCAAAAATCATTTATAATTTCGTATTGAAAGTTACGGAACCGTAATTCTAACGATATAAATACTCTGCAAATCTTAGATATAACATATAAGAGAAATCACTGAGAAATTCCTAATGAACATTTTGTCTTTATTAAGAAATTAAAGTTAAACATTTTCCAAAAGATATAGACACTTAAAAATTATGATTTACAAAACGAAAACAATAGCTGTGATATGGGAATTATATTAATATTGATAAATCATTTTTTTAAAAGAGCCAACTTTAATATTATCCGAAAAACTACTTGTTATATTTTTTTTTTAAAAATAAACTTTTGTTAAAATAAATTGTTTTATAAAATTTTAATTTAATATTGTGTTTCATATGAAAATAACTCGATGTGAATAATTAAAAGGTCATTATACAGTTCACTGTACAATGTGGATGTTATTGTACTCGTTTATGTTGTGGTGGTCTGCGTTGTCTCGTCCAATACAGGTTTTTACCATAATATTGACTCATACAATATAAATCCATATTGTACAGTGAACTGTATAATAACCTTATACTATTATATTGATCATAGCGGTGATTCTGCTGGAAGTCTTGTTTGTTCATCTGAGGTTTACCGTTAACAAATATCGTATATATCTTTGCATTAAAATATAGAAAAACAATTCTAATGGAAAACATAGTACTCACCGAACAATCCTTCACGACATAAACCAAAAATATAGATACAGAAATTATATTTGAATTGGAGTCTAGTTGATGCACACAATCAAACAGTAGCAAATAGAAACTAATTATGAGTTATAACATTGGAAATGTCTAGTAATAATCTTTTCAAAGATTTGTCATTCGTCTTGTACTTTGCTGCCATTGACAGTAAATTGTATTCGGAATAAATAGATATCTGATATAATTGGACAAGTTTACGTAATCGACTCTCATATTCTATTACTTATTACATACGAATCTTAATACTATGATATTTCAAAATATATATGATAAAGTATATATAAAATGTAAAAATACTGCTAAAGAACTTGTAAAGCTTTTTCTGTATTCTTTCTACATACTTTATGAAATGTTTGGCTTTATTATTAAGTATATGCTTGATATATGTATAGATGCAAATTAAATATTGTTTGAACTAAAGTAGAATATCACCAGAATAATGACATTCAGAGTTTCACATGGCTTATGACAAATGGCTTTTAATGGAATGCTTTGCACAATACCTGAATGTGAATACGTTTTGTTTTAAAATAATGACGCAGTAAGTTTGAAATTGTCATTACTGTAAATCTTACATATATCATGCAAAAGTTACATACTAAAATTATTTAAATATGAAACTTTTATCTAAATTCATAAACTGTTTGAATAAACGTGTAATTTAGAGAAATGGATCAATGCAGATAGTCAAGAGTACAAAACTATTGAACAAAATAATATATTGCACATTTCAGTACCTTACTTGATATTTCCATTATTGCCCGAACTGCAAATAACCACCATTGCAATATAAAGTTGTCAAGTGCTGTAATAATCAATACAATTACACTAATGGTACCTCAAACGTACTCAGCCTCGACGTTTTGAAAATGATTGTCTACTTTGTTATAAAAGCAAATGCAACGGTTTTGTCATACAAGAACTTGTAACTTGTTAATATACATTTTGAATTGTTGCATATTTCATAATTTTAGCAGATGTTATAGAACTAAACGGCCAAGGAATCCTGAATAACAAAAACAAATTACGACTTTTCATTCACAATATTTGGATATCATGTTATATAAATACCATGAAATATTGTTACACAAGCTTGATACGTTTCTCGATATGGATATTCATTAGCTTTATACTAAGTATGTGTGCAACTGTGTATACTATCATGCTACAACGTTTACTCCTAGGAAACCAGACGATTATTGTTGGCTTTTTTTTTAACAAATATATAATTTGCTTGGTATCAAGAATAATATCAACACTGGCAATATGGTAGCTATCAGAAGTTAACGCCGTTGGTACCTCTTTATGATAGAATACTCGGGAGAGTCTCGTGTTTGATAAAAACAAAGATTCCAATTGCAGGAATATTCAAGGCTTCCCTGGAGTGTCATCGAAGAGATGTAATATGCAATAGGCCTGTCAAGAGAGATAACTGCTTGTCATATTTTATGACAATATTTGCACCTGATACCTTTCGTCTTAACTATATCAATTATATTTAAAAACATGCCATTAGCTTTAAAAAGAAAAGACACAGAGAATACGTTAATTACATTTTTTATCCTATATGTGGTAGTGAAGCCACGAGAAAGAATGTCAAAAGATGTGTTTCCTTAATTTTTCTCAGAATTTATATGAACTTATATTTTATCCATATGATTAAACAAAGTTCAATTACAATTTATGAATACACATTACCATGATACATTTTAATTAGAAATAAATATAATTCATAAACAACATAGACTGTATATAAATGATCATACTATCTAAATGCGGTAATATTTTCTCTTTTGCAAAAAGGTAAACATTGATTTCCAAATTCGCATAGTTTCAGTTGATTTTGACCGTTCCAGATCTATACACGATATCAATTTGGCAGTGTGTCCCAAAATCATCCTTAACGTTATTTTTCGTTTTGTAAAACTGTTTTAATAGTATGGTTATTATCATAAAATATGTGTCGCTGCAATCTATTTAAAACGTTTAATATATATTAGAAATATTTGTTTAACATATCGTTTTTGTTTGATTATGTTGAAAATAAAACTTTGACAGAAAATAAAACACTTGCATAGATGCAGTCACGTGAATCTACAAGAGGGGCAAACATTCAGTTGAGAACACGGTACGTGGGATATGTGTGGGCTGTCTTCACAACAAGGAGATGGTTAAACAATAACTGAAGGAACAGATGAGTAGGATGTAAATTTGGCAGAGCAAGGTTTAGGGGATGGTCTAGCGAAATATAAATGGTCCTTAACGAAGAGATGTCACCATTTCAGAAATGCCTGTCACCATATGAACTTTCATGATGGTTAGTACTGTCTTTCAAAAGTTAAAGACTGAAATGCAAAAATTGCAAACGATTGTGATTTCAGTAAAATATCAAGGGACCATAAATTAAATAACCGCAAAAAGTTAAAAATTATATTGCTTAGAAAATATATTCGTATCCATGCTATGAACTTGCAGCACATTATGTATCATTTAAATAAGATTAAAAGTGTTGGAGAAATTATTTTGAAAGTTGCGTATGCAACACACTTTGTTCTAACGTGTGCCGTACAATTTAAGTTAAAAGAGAAACGGAATATGACGTCGTTTTCAATCATTGAATCAAAGCGCAAACTATTCAGACCGTTTATAAACTTTACTTCAAATACCATCGGAAAATAGTAAAAATCGGTCCACTGATGATGCAAAACAAAATTTAAATTTTGCAAAATGTACAATGAATGATAAGCTATTATTAATGTTGGGTGAACTGCCATCTATCAAACATGAACAGGTGAACTATAGCAGAGGTATTTTGGAATAAATTTTGGAAACTGATTTTGAATATGAATGAACGTATGCACGAAATATGATATAAAGAATACTGTAAAATGATATGCAAGAATATCCCAATAAGATTTGCTGGGCATCATTATTGAATGTTTTTAAATTTAGTAAAACAACGATTGCATGACCAATTGAACAACATTGGTATAGTAAATTAAAATGACGTGCCGTATTGATGCCAATCTCCATGACAGAAAAAAAATAATGGTACAGTTTATCTTAAATTATTTTATCTTAACTTTAACTATCATTGTAACTTGTTGTTAAACATTTGTTACATTTGGAAATTGTATTGTCGTCATATTAAAAATGTGTCTATTGTGTCCCCGTGGGCTTTTAAGCCTTTTGGACTAATTTTTCTCAAAGCCTGATTTCTCCAGAATCAGGACTTTTAGCCCCCAATGAAAAAGAAGGAAATGTTATTCATGTGCAACAATTCATAGCAATTGAACGCTTACAAAACTGTGACGTCATTCAAAATTTATATAAAGCAACTGACCAATCAACTTGCTCAGATTTGGCTTTCCAAGCATTGCTATTTACCGGGCCCAAT
Source organism: Panopea generosa (assembly GCA_029582155.1). Taxonomy (NCBI): domain Eukaryota; kingdom Metazoa; phylum Mollusca; class Bivalvia; order Adapedonta; family Hiatellidae; genus Panopea; species Panopea generosa. The sequence goes on along the minus strand of CM055895.1, from coordinate 3,576,299 downwards.
CGGGGAGACGGGTCCGTTCTACAGACTACCATCGGACTATCTGAATAAAAAATGTTTGAGTGATAAATATATTTCAAATTTTGAACTTTTTGCACTGATGGTGGGTTAGTCAGAATCTAATAAGTCTCGTTTATACCATCATTAACAGCGGGTAATAGTTCAACGAAAAGTCATATAAAATAATTGTTATATTAACGATACTCTACTGGCATAAAAAGTATCGGGCAATTTACAAACTTTATATTTATTGTGGGGATTGCCGTGTTTCATGGAAATAAGATAATTAATTATCCTGTCAGGCATATACTTGCTTAAGTGTGCTATTTATAGGAAGTAAAGTGAGCTCATTTGATATTAACCTGTTACTAAATATCAGCGACATTGACAGTCATTAAAATCTTGGTGTCGGAAATGGTACGACGAAATAACAGAATTGACCGAGTATGTTCAAGTTGTTTCTCAACAAAACCTTGTTCTTGCCTGGGTGTTTTGTGATAGAATTGAAACTTGTAATATCAACTATTTTTACCCTTTTCATCTGCTTGTTAATATATAAAGATAAAAATGCACACATATCTTAAAATCAATATACATATATCTTTTATTGCTGTAAATTCAATACATTACATACGCATATTTTATGCGTCATGTATTCCAAATACCTGTAACTTGTGTTTTTTCATAATTTGCTATTCGTAGCAAAAATGATTTGGTTATAATCGGCACAGGAGTCTGTCAAAAGAAGATAAAATAAAGATAACGATATTTTCGTGACAATATCATTGCATACTCATTACATTGTAATTATTAAACACATAGGCGTATAACTTTGACGTATTTCATACTGATGTAGTATTTCTTTTTGTTATAATTCACGAAATGCATGTATCGTTGAGATGATGATAAGGTAAAGCATTTTGAATAAAACGGTATACAGTCTTAGTTAAGTCTTAAAACTGTATTAGTCAAAACAATCCACAATTACAAACTGTTTTCATAATATTTGAAACACATGTTAACCAGTGTGATATGCTTTATGCATATTTTCATTCAGTTTAATTGCCATATATTTTATATTAATAACAAATTGACCCGTCTTTCATTGTTCCAAAAATTGTATGTGTCCATTGGTTATCAGAAAGGTTTAGATTTCATTATCTAATGAATACGACATTAAGGTAACTTTAACATCGACATGTATGCGTTATCTCCCTTTTCAAGACAAGGTGCGAGGTTTATACTGACTGTATAAAAAGCTTTGATTTTGTCTAATATCAAAAGAAAGGAAAAACTATGCAACTTGTGTAAATGAATAAGATTTGAACAGATATTCTGTTTCAGAATACCACAATACCATTATGTAAGAACATAACAGAGAATATATAAAGTTTGTATGATAATTATGATTTTTACGATTTGCAAATACTCATCCTTTACTCTATGTTTAAACTTAAGTTATATCTAAGTCATTGGCAATGCTTTAATCGACAATCACGGCTGTTTTATTTTGATGAATTTGTCTTATTTTATGCTGAGCCTTTCGAAAATATCACAGGTTGATCAATGTATCAAAAATATGTCTAGACACATGTATCTGTATAATCTATTTAATATTCATATTTCTTTTAACACACAAACATAAGTCAATATTTACCTAGTGAGCTCCTGCTCAACAAATCTAACGTTTCTAATTCTGAGGCTGCATTTCATGGCTTATATCTCAAAATTGATAATGGTTTTATACAAACAAAACAATGTGACAAAAGAGATGATTTTGATTTCGATAATGTTAATTCTTCTTATCCAGTTGTGGATGTGCCTCGAACTACACCATGCGGATTTTAAATATTTCAACTTATTCGATTTGCTCAAAGATGCAGCTCCGTTGGGCATTGTAATAAACGTGAACAACTATTAAAAAGGTAGCTGTCAACGCAAAATACGTAATTTCTTTATTTGCCACTGCAATTACCACCTCATTTGCAAATACAACACGGGTTGCAAAATGCGACTTGGTTAGTCTTTATCTGACCTTTAGGGTGATATGATTCACAAGCTTTGTACGATCCTGGTCTCAGTTTCACTAAACATCTAAACTTGAGTTTGACCTCAACTCAAATTTTTGAAATGCTAATACTTTATTTGCACCGCTAATTTTGCGTTTTTTGCTGATGAAAAATCTCGGCCTGAGCGAAATCGACTTCTGGGTCAATGTGATTTTCAAACCTTAACATATTTCCTTACTCATAAATACCTTTTTCGCTCATAAATTTGCTTTATCATTTATTTTTTTGTATATTTTAGTCTCTACTGTCAATATGTGTTATAATTCTTGACTAGGATTTAAGTCTGAGTTTAAACACGTCAAGAGAAATTTGTAATACTGTATTGTTTTTTTTTATTTTCCTAGAATCACAAGCAATCTGTTATTCTGTATCCACTTCTGCAGGCCATAAATAGTTTGATTCAGACTGTGAAAACATTCATTTACCGCTCTAATAGTATTATATCTGACTGAGATGAATCTTTTTAGGACCGGTAATTGAATCAACCATGATTGAACTGCAAGTTAAATTTCATTACAATAGAACAAAGTTTCGATAACATTGTAATTAAATTGATGACAAATTGATTTGTACACTCGTGAAATAGGGTGCGCAGTTCATTATCTTTTACATTTTTAGTGTTTAATATGAAGAAAATAAATTTTATAATGATTATGAGTGTAAGCGTCCTTAGTGAGCGTAATGCATTCTGAGTATCGTATTTGTTTTTCAATTAATGATATGATTACTCAAATGCAAAATACAAATTTCAGTTTAGGATATTTTTTTCTTAATTTGTGTGTTTAAAGAGCAACCCTATTTCAATCGATTCTTAAATGAGATACTATCTCAAACATATAGAGCTTCTAGATGTATTTACGATATAATATCCATTGCCCATGCATATACTTATATACACTTATTCACTTGAACAGACGATTCAATGAAACTTTATTTGAGAAAAGAAACTGTGTGTAAACGATTCACTACGTAATTGGAGTATTAAAGAAACTGCTATCTCTGTTGGGTTTGCATGTGAATGAAGGATATGCTTCTTATACACTATTCAAACAAATGTAGAGTCCTCCTATACCAGCAGGAAGTGAATGTTCTATATATCATTCTAAGGATTCTGCTGAATTATACTGTAGACGAAGAATATATTTAATGGAATAAGATATACTATAAGTGCAAACGCTTTGTATACTTAAAGGATAAAGGAAAACACACATTTCCAAACGATTCATCGCTCTTGTTGTCCGTATCCTCAGCTTTTACATGAAAAAGAGGAAGAAGAAAAATATTGTTTTAACTTTCTCGCTATAACGTACATAATTATACATACAAATCACATATGTAAAATGCCGATCTACAATGTGATAAATGATTGATCTGTACATTTATTTCTAAGCCTAATCATATGATTAAATTGAATATCACATTTTAGAAAATTTTATTTGATTTATTGTCCTCGATAGTAAAAATGTTTTTTTTATATTTCTTTCCAAGTCGTTTAATAAAATCAACAATAAACGAGCTGTCTCGTATAATTAAAACATACACTAAAATATAGTGTCTTTTTGATACTTGCTTTCATTACTAATACATGTACTTTTGGCAAATGTGTTTGGTTTGTTTGATTTTAACGTCAACCTTTGCAGCTTCTGGTAAACAACGTACATATTTTGAATTATTATAATTGCCTTATTGGGTACATTATGTTTTGTTTTGTATGCATATTATGATATTATATGAAAATAGGATCCATTGTAGGAACAGAACGCATCCTAGTAAATGAACGCACTCTGTTATATTGATTCTATTCATGGGGTGTAATGAAATAAGTAGATCTCTTATTCATCCAAGATTAACTCTACATAGTACTTTAACTATACAACGATAATGAACGTCCTTGTCCTAAATAATTTAATTAGCTCATAACAGGCGTTAAGGAGAACAAAAACATCGCCAATGATAATACATACACATACTGTGAATTGTTCAGCTGGATGTATATAACCTGCATTGTATAGTGCATAAATGTATATATGACTAAAATAAAATACCATTGAATCTTCCTGGGCTATTTTAAGTGATAGGCTAAAGGCATGTGTGAACGTTTTGGCAGATTATATTAAGTTATATCTATATACCAAATGTTTCTGAGAATGGCTCCGTTGAAGTCTTTATTATTCTGTCTCGACTATAACCAACAATAACTGACTATTATCTATTTTGATTATATATTTTATGGACGTTTACAATTGTTTAGTGCTCAGTGTTTATGATGATGGAAATCATATATCTAACCAAGAAGACAATAAAGACAAAATGCAATCTAAAGACAAAACTAGTCGTGATTGTTACATCAATGGAAATGTATTATCTCCCAACAAATACAATCAATTTCCAAAACATGTACAAACAAACAAATACACAAACATACATACATACATAAGAAGTCAAATAAGTTCTTTAGGAACAGTCGATAGCTAAAACAACACGAATAACTCGGTTTATAAGACGGGTTGGGGGAGTGGGGTCAGAATGTATTCGTCTCCTGTCAATTATCAAATCGGAATCGAACAATAGTTAGCGTTTTGCCCAATTAAATCATAAACACATCAACAAGGAAGCTGTTAATGAGGTTAAAAGCACCATTGAAGGGCATTACACACATGGTTATTGTCACATCGGCCGAATCATCTATCATTGGATCACTTGGCAAGTGTACTATTTGTATTAAATTATACTATACAGTTGTTAAAGTAGTATTTCATACATTCACATTTGTAAAAGGTATTTCTCAATCGTGTTAGGGATGATTCTATAAAATCACTTTACACTGCATGCATGTGTAGTGTTTGTACTGTTTAAACACATTGTAATATTCATTACAACTATCGTAATATGAATATTATTTTACTGTTTTTTTTTACTTTATACTATTGCAATGTATTTCGATAGACATTAACGTTATCAACATGCAATATTTAAAAGAATCCGTTTTCCTTTCGTGTACAAATTTTCAAAATATTCCTATATTTATTTTCTGCAGTGCTGTTGTTACAAACTAACAACGCTTTACGAATTACCAAGGTTGAATAAAAATTATTAAAGTATGTGTGTACAAATGGACTTAAAAAAGGAAGAAAAAAACACAAGAATATAATTTAAATACATAAATGAAACAATTCTTTTTAACTCAAACTATTTTTTACTATATAAATATATATGCGCGCACATATATACTTATCAAGGCTAGTCAAATATCATTTAATTGCTGGTTTATTTGCTATATAATGTTATAATTGTCATATCTCCATTCTAATGTGACCAACAAATGCCAATTTGAGGCTCTCATTATAATCCACGGGGGTAGTAATTGTGAGTATTGAAGTTTCTAACAATTGCAAGCGCACACTTTTTTTTGTATTAAACACATGATTTTTAAACTAGAGCTAGATAGAAACTCAACGTTCATTGATATTGAGGAACTTATCAAAAGCAAAGCCACATAAAATATATTCAATTTGATTTACCACTATGTCATCTTTGTCGTCAATTCTGTTTCATGTATGTTTTTCTTAATTTGTTATGATTGGAATAAACGCACTTTTGTGTCAATGTATAATTACTGTTTGTATTTAGAAAGCTATTATACAAACATACATGTATCATTACTCTTGCAGTTTGTTCTTTCCCCTCCCCCACGCGCCGTATATCATTTCCATATCCTTCTAGCTATTGGTCTGAACGCTATTGCGAAAGCTATATATACTGTCCCAATTTGAATACTTATTTCTCTTATGATTACCAAATTAAGTGTTTTGTAATATGCTCTTCTCTCTTGATGGTACATTTAAATGTCAAGTGTTTTGATGTCTAATCCGTTACGTTCTGGCGAACAACAAGAAAGACATCGACCATTATTGCGATAAAGGCTAAAGCTATGATACTCACGGCTACATTAACACGTTGTTCCAAGCAGAATAGTATTCAATTTGCTTTCTTCCAATACTGCAGCTGGTATCTATCCGAATGTTATAGTATAATGAATATCAAATGATGTCAGTTTGCTCATTGACATATATAAAACCTAGGATAGTTAAATATTAAGTTAAAGAATATAGACGGCCAAATCTGAGTTGCCCAAATATAACGATTATCTCGACGAAATTTAAACTTCAAGCTATTTCGGGTATAATATTGCTTGTTTTGTTAGTGTATATTTGTATTATTTCAAAATGTGAATACAATCACCGATTGTACCAATGACTTATTATCATGGCTATTTTGAATGTCTAAAACGACATAAGTTTGCCATTTGTTAAAATATGACAGTCGTTAGGCACGTGACTATCCTTGCGGTCGGATCCCTTTGTGGTGTTTTTGTCCATTGCTATCAATTCTGAATTTTCTGTCTAGTCATCGAAAAATAATGTAATTTAAAATATTTAAGGGAAAAGTAGTGTTATGTTTATATGAACATTCTCTAACGTGTCATCGAGACATCCACTGAGAATTTTGCGATATATTACTGCTGCCGTTTAATTAGTTGGATGGAATCAGACATCTTATCCTTTTTAGACGATCAAATTATTTTATAGGTGTAGACTGTCAATTTCATCGGAGTTGATTTAATATAAGTAAGTGACTTTCTCAGCGTCATAACCTTATCTGTTTTCTGTTTTGCATGACATATTGGATATAATTGACAAGACAATTTTAAGTTTTCCTACACACAGAGTAAATATATCTGTATTGATTTCTAGATTACAGAACAAGGAATTAACAAGTGCTCACCGGGCTGGAGGATTATATCCCGGAAATACAGAGGAAGTTAAAGATCTGGACCCTGACTGTTCAATCCTGTAGTTAGATACTGTTACGATGTGACATGTGAGCTGTATAAGATACGAATTGTTCAAAGTCCTGTTAACTTAACTCTCTGTTAAGTGAAAATATTTGTATGTTCGATATTTTTAAAATTCTAAAGGTTTTGTATCAGGTACAATGAACTATAGAGGAACTAGAATTATATTTTGTAATGCTTTATAGTAATTTGTTCCCTTGAATCTTTGATATCTTAAAATACCATAATTCGAATATGAATAATATTATTAACGTGAGGTTAAGTTGACGATACTTTGAACAGCTAAGCCAATGCTGATAAATGTTAATACAGGTACTGAGGCATGTCATTTTACTGTTGATTAAGATGATAATCAGTTATGTATTTATTTGTTTTATTTGGAAATACAATATATCTTTGAAAATAATTATATTTTTGTAAAGACTACTCAATTGGACACATTTCGTTGAATAAATAATATCATCAAATGGAATAGGTTTAATGTTTAAAATAAAGTTATTCATGGTTAAAATGCACAGTAATATCGACTGATGTACAATTAACATTTGAATAATATTATTGTAAACCGATGGAGGTAGCTATGTATGTGATGTCATGTATTAACATTAAATGACTGTGGGTAATACCATAAGAAAGTTTTACATTAATTGCTCATATTGCTTACTTATTGATTTTGAAGTTTTGTTTTCAAGGGTAGAACAAGTACTAGGCGCAAACGAATAAAGTATATTGTTTGTGAACAGCGTACATAGCCTGGCGGATCCTCCGAATCTAGGTCCGATGTAGTCCCATTTGACCACGCGCTCCTGTGTCCAAGCCGGTGCCGTTTAGTTCAACCGGTAGCTGGTATGACTATCAATCTAGTGTTCGTGAGTTCGAATCCCAGCCCGACCACAGTCTCTGTGATGATTTACAAACGACATGGCGTCTCATTATCATTAGTCTCTCACGTTGATTCAAGTGGGAATGTTATCAATTACTTGCTGAGATTGAGTGTGCTGAAGTAATTAACATTCCAGGATCCCATTGGTTAAGTTATCATATGTTAGCCCACAATGGCATAAAATGACGCTAAATATTTAATCAAGCAATGTATTCTGGATGCACTTGATCACGTGTTTATAAGTCCAATTTCAATGTTCAACAGATTTCAAAAACAAGGTTTTTAAATAATTACAAATTGAGTATTTATTTGTTTTCTTTTATATTAACGTGTACATATCACTCTGTCGTCACATTTTCTGTATGTATGTTTGTGTCATTATTAATGTCGTGATAAATAGTGTGTTTTGCTAGTGTGTTAACCGTGTCCATCACTATTATACGGAAAATTGGACACACACTTTCGTATGATATCCAGCTTATGTGTTCACATTGTGTATAGGTCTAATTCTCAACATAATATACGTGAAGTTGCTAAAAATCAGAATCAATTTTATGTCAATATTTAAACATTTTCTTAATCTTTGCTATGATCTGGTAGGGACGTTATATTTGCAGACGTTTTGGTTAGGAATTCGACACGTTGACACCAAATATTCAAAACACACTGGTATTAAGATTGTTGAAAGCAACACAAATCACCAAATTTTTACATATTGGCAACGAAGCTTTGCAAATATATGTAATCATAATAATGTAGAAAATGTCTGACCGAAAACTGTTTATCCTTCTAATTTCCATATACAGAAACATATTCCTACAAATACTGTACAATTAATCTGTAATAGACAGTTTTTACTGTAACACATATTATGAAACGTCCTGTATATATTTCTTATTTGCAATACTTATTTAGTATACATAAAACGACAATTTGTATTAAGAAAAAACGTATTAAAACAAATAGTCGTTTTAATAGAAGGTAGGTGCTACTTTATTATTACAGGCAGAAATACAAAAGGATACTATTTTTTTACAACATCTCATGTGAGACGATATCTAAACTGGTGGTAATATATAAAGTACATTTATGTTTGAAAAGATAAACATATACATGTATAAAGAAAATATAAATATAAAACACTTTACACACGTCATTCTGTTTTACATTCGACGATACCTTGCAGGAGTCATTTTGAAAGTGTCCATATACAGTAACATGTACATTCTTTATATCAGGACTTGGCTATAAATCGGTTTAGTGCCGTAAGTCCAGCAGCGTGCTCGCAGAATCAATGTTAAAAGTATGCTAAATGTAAAAATTACCGTCACTACCTGGATGGATGTCAAAACTTGAAAGCTAAATGTTCAACATTGACTGCACTTCCGTAAATTTTTAAAATCTTATGATTAGTATATGTTAACACCTTGATATTCTATTATACTAAAATCAAACAAACCCAGCAAATATTAGATATCAAATATTAAATGCTGTGAATATAACATTGTTTAGTAATTGATTTACTTACACATGCAATCAATGATATCCTTGTTTAAATTACATTGGTTTCATTTATTAAAAAAAATCACGCAAGTAAAACTTTAGTAAACTAATAAATCCCTTTGTATCAGTATATCTAGCTTGGCAAGATGAAGTAGAAGTTTATGAGATAATGAAACCTTACATGGGTATAAAAGGGTGTATATTGTCTATAAGTGCATTGGTAAATATTATATATGTTGTAAAGTGCTTAAAGTCGCTTTCAACACTGTTTCAGCAATATCGCAACGATGTCTTCTTGAGACAGAATTCTAAACGCTGCCCCTCTGAAATATAATTCCGCAGACGCATGGTATGATACCTCAACCAGTAACATTATTTTCACATCGGACCGACCAAACCTAGAGTTATCCTCTAAATGCTTAGCGCCAAGCGAGGAAGCTTCTGGTACTATTTTCAAAAAAAGTGTATGACTCTCTATCATAATCCACCGCTGCGGTTTAAATGTAAAATGATAACCGTAAATGCTGAAGTATGACATAATGTAAATTGATTCATTATATCAATTAAAAATTAAAAAAAAATGTCAATATCTTATTTTCCAGTTAGAGCATGTCGTCTCAATATTATATGAAAAATGTTTCGTTAATTTTACGCGTATAACATTCGAATATTGCCATATAACATGGTATGGAATGCTTGAATACAAAATAAACAACATACATATAATATGTAAATTGGAATTTTAAACATGCACAGTCCCGAAATTAAGTACACTAAATCATATACGATAAACGCAAAATAGATTCAAACACATATATAATCATTGGTTTTCCATTCAACCTTATGTTTTTATTATACGTAATGGGATTCGTCTTCTTTATCGTTTACTTTTGTCACTGCAAGCACTCGTTCTAAACGACATTCATTTCAAAATTTCGAATTTCTTAATGATGCTTGAAATAAACCATCAAAACATGCACAATTTTATTTATATTAAATATGATTGTATTATATTTAATATGAATGTCTTCTGCTTTCAAATAATGCCACCAGGTGATTTTACTGAGCAAGGATATACAAGAAAAATATAGTTGTACTACATGTTATTAGAAATATTTCTAATCCATACACGCATACAAACATATTCGCAGTCATGACTGTTTTACTGTTTATTCACAACACGTTTTTGAGATCAATATCGTAATTTGTTCATTTTCACAAATTCCTTTTTATACCATTCTTAGCAATGTATTGTTATGTGCATTGATTACGCTTCTGGTTTTAATAGCGAATTGCCATCCCTGTCAACACACAACGTTTTACCGATATCAAGGTTATACTGGCACGTGTTATACCCTAAATTGTAATGCATTGTACATATATTGGCTAAAGCACATTCTGAGTCGTGTTTGCAAGGTTTCTGTGGCATGCAGATGTCCTTTTGACAATCACCATCCGGACATTTATAATTGCAATGCATCTTGGGATAACAAATAAGATGAAAGGAACAGAACTCCTCCGGACAGCAACCCTCGGAACAGTACCGGTACTGAAAACAGACAATGTAATATTGTTAAAATATAAAGCAACATTTATAGATAATTATTTATATATCTCGGGGATTTACTCGTGTTACATGTAAAATAAAAACAAATGTTCAGCAGAAAATGTAGCATTTAAAGCTTAAGGCCATAGCCATAGCATACAACAACATCAATGCTCATATATTTCATAATAAGTACACTGCAAACAATGAAAGAACATTTGACCACTACCTATATACTTTCAGCCCCCTTGTTACATTATAAACGTTACGTTGCAAATAAATGTATCTCCTTAAGTTTATCCTAGTATACATATCATATACACATATATATCTATAACATTAAAAAATTACAAAAAATATTTTCATTATTTTAATATTTATATTCGATATCACAAAATATGAAATTTGAAATTGTGTTTCTTGATGGATATTTTTTGTACAGATTATAATACTTAGAATTAAATTCATTTTTTCTTGTAAAGAATGTCAAGCCATGCACAACTTCAATACAGTTCTTAGTTTGAGACGCCCCGCAAGTTTAATATAAGAATGAGAATTTATACCAACTCTAACATAGTAAACGCGAAGAAATACATAGCAGCCAAGAATGAAAAAAATAGTCCGGCTCCAGGGGTTTTATCAAAAAGGCATCAACCAATGAAACTTCTTTAGACACATATATGAAAGTCTCCGGTGCGTTATCATCGTGATTATGTTTAATACAAAATAAACTATTACCTACTAAGCGCCGATCGTCAGGTTGAACAATTAATTGATTTGATTTTAATCTAGTTGCTAAATCATATACCGTTGCTTAAACCTTCCCCTGACAATATCTAAGAATGAGAAAAATGACTTTCAAATAAATGCTTAAATGACATAATATATAAACTATATTCACCTCATTGGGTTCCATCAATCTCCATTGCCTATAGAACTTAAATACACTGAATGTTTTCAGGCACGCGAGGAATCAATAACGTTTGTGTTTGTTATTTTCTTTTCCTCGTACGAATATAGGAGTCCGACATACTTTTTATCGAACATGAACAAGGTTTTCTATTTACAAAGGATGCAATGAATGGCCACATTAAGTATTTTATATGTTTATTAAGTCAATCGAATAAAATATTAAAAAAATGTATTAATATTCATAAGCAATGCCTATTATTCTATTATTTGAATGGTTATATACTTGAAATTGGCCGCACACCGCTTTATTATACTAAACCGTGTATACTTTCTAACATTCTATACGCAAGAGGAAAGAAAAAGTAAAAAAGAAAAAGAAATGACGTTTTTATTTAAAATAATGATTGCCAATTTGGTAAATGCATGGACTATTTATGCATAGTATTATCCGTTTTGACAGTTGATAGTTGTGTACATTGTTGTTAGATATTTTTATTTCGCAAAAGTCAATAGTGTGGGCGTTTCACAATTCATTTTTTTACATAATACTTGACATAATGTTGTTCTTTATTACAACCCACACACAAAATAAATGATATTATTCAATCTGATTAAATCATGATAGATATTTTTATTGACGTGAAGCCATTGCACCTACTGTGAGATGCACAAAACGGTAATGTCGTCTAGCCAATACCATGCGTTAACACTACATCAGCGGTTGTCTTTATCACGATGTCACAATGGTTAGAACACAGAGACGAATTCAACGTCATGATTTGAAATGGCAAATGCATCTTTTTTCTTTCATCTTTCTTAATATGCTTATTAGCTGTATTGAAATTTTATAACTGTTCTTTACATCGATATTATTACAGGTTCTGTCATCTAGATATCAAAACTTCGCATTAAAGTTTAAATGAAATTTGAAAATTGTTTCCAAAATTCCAAAATCACACTGAACTTATACTTTAATAAGCAAGCACAAGCATACGATTGACTTTCCAAAATGTATTCTTCGGCTGATTATCACGAATGATGTAAAATAATATCATTAAATTTTATTTTAATAAAAGAAGCATTTTGAAATTCAGATCATGCCGAAGAATTTGAACAAACGTTGTACCCCTTCTTTACATTTTTCATTAAGAATGAAACACCTGAAAAATATTTTAAAATGTTTAGCGTACGTTTGTTGTTCACTGTATACCTTTCATACATTAGCTCAGATGCCATTTACAAAAACTTGATTATACTAAATGTGAATCTTTATGTAGGCGATATTTTATTAGCTCCATAGGTATCAACCAAACAAAATAAAATACTATTAAAAAAAAAGATATCTTGGAAACAGAGAACCCAAACAAGAAATAACAACAGCAGATTCGTCTAAGTATGTTAATTATCAGTCCCCAAAGCACCCACCGGCTTAAACAACACTAAGTCTTTATGAGCCCCATGATTTAAGAGGAAAAGAAATGGCTCACAAAAAGAAATGACAATTTTGTTAGTCACTTATTTTGTCAGCTTGTTGAAAACTAGTCTGTGCATGGTGTTATTAATAGCACATTGGAAACCCGATTTTATCTTGTTTGTTATAACGTTGAATTGAAAAATGATAATTATATTACTTTTTTTCTGAGTTATGTGTTAGAAACCATCACACCCATGTTAAATTCAAAACTACTGAAGACCATATGAACAAAATGTAATTAGTGTTTGCGTAAATAGAATTTGACAATGGAAACATTACATTGAAATAAGTCTTTATGTAACGCAACATTGTAGAAATTTACTTTTTTTATTCAAACACAACTAGTCTATTATCCCGAATTTTCAGTACATTTAATAAACTTTAAGTAAATAACTGCTCAGTTATTACTCTTTCTAATGTACAACGTGCCGAATAGCGCCTATTGTATTCCAGGTATTACTCCATCATTGAGTTTTGTTCTTTATTCTATAGTAAATAATAAAAGTTTGAAGGCTTTTCATTCATAGAGAGTCCCAAATGAAAGAAGTGAAACCTACATTTTACTGTTTGTCAACCTCTGCACTATCAAAATATGATGAGAAAAGTAGGGGTCATGTGTCATATAAGAGATTTTTTTTCTGCTCAGTGTGTACACTGGTGACAAAGTGAAAGTAGACTTCCGAAATCATAAATTCATACACCAATTTCCAAGCATCATTTTTTTTTTCTAAATTCACAATTCAAACATGACAATGCTATAAAAATGTTCAAAATACATCAATAATGCCATTCAAATAAAAAAATGAGCATTAAAAAAAGGAAAATACATTTTTAAAGAAGAAGGATTGAGGATTATTTATATCCGCCATTATGCGACTACCCCACGGAAGCACTTCCTTTTTGCAATGGTGGCACTATGCCTATAAGGAAACTCTTGTTTTTTTTATTTTATATACAGGCGCGAGATGTTGACCGACATGCAATTTTGATGTGTTTGACTAATTTTACCAAAAAATTTTTTTTTTTACCTAATTCCATTAAAATTTTTACACCAAAATAGTCTCATGATACGCTGAAGACATTATCTTACCAAAATACATTATTCAATACAATGTACATGCTAAAAATTGCACATTTAAATCATCCAAAATAAAAAATCTTCAAAATTTTGTGATTTTTCATGAAATTTCAATGTAAATATGCACAAAAATTATATGCTTTATTTGAGGCATAAACTTGCCAAAATGTTGTTTTTTTATGAAGCAAATGTCTCCAATTTGTCATTTAAGACTATGAGAGTGTAAAAAAGAGGTTATTTTACCTACAATTAACATTTTGGAAAATCACCCCCATTTCACTCAAGTCTCTCTTATAGGTGTAACCCAACCATTGATTTTTGTTCTTTATTCTATAGTAAATTATAAAAGTTTGAAGGCTTTCATTCATAGAGAGTCCCAAATGAAAGAAGTGAAACCTACATTTTACTGTTTGTCAACCTCTGCACTATCAAAATATGATGAGAAAAGTAGGGGTCATGTATCATATAAGAGATTTTTTTTCTGCTCAGTGTGTACACTGGTGACAAAGTGAAAGTAGACTTCCGAAATCATGAATTCATACCCCAATTTCCAAACATCATTTTCTTTTTCTAAATTCACAATTCAAACATGACAATGCTATCAAAATGTTCAAAATACATCAATAATGCCATTCAAATAAAAAAAATGAACATCAAAATAAGGAAAATGCATTTTTAAAGAAGAAGAATTGAGGATTATTTATAACCGCCATTATGCGACTAACCCACGGAAGCACTTCCTTTTTGCAATGGTGGCACTATGCCTTCCATGTAATACGCGCAATGCGTGTTATTTGTAAAATGATATATGATTACATTTTGATAACGTTGTATAAAAGTCATGCTACTGTTCTGAAAAACTACATTAACTAACATTAAAATAAACTTCATATCCTAATTTCACCCATTTTGACGCATATAAGAAAATATCATTGTCTTGTGTGATAAATACAAGCTAAACTAGTATACACCCCTTTTTGTTATTTATATCAATACAAATTGAAACAATATTAATTTCTGTGCAGGTAGCTGCTATTTTCGAAAATAGCATGTGCTACTTGTTGAACAATGGTTAAACAAAACTATAATTTTCTTTATATATTTTTTTCACAAGATCATTTTTGAGAGTAGACAAATATTTTAACGTGTTTTTTTTTCTTAGAGGTAATGAAAAGGGCTAAGTAAAGATTGTATATTTTTCAAATATAATTTGTATGTATGATAAAATAACACATTTTCGGCTGCTGTGTTTTTGGAACCTGGTAAAGTATGTGGTTGCAATTGTACACATAACATTAATTCTGTCTCTTACGGTTGTTATCTCACTAAATTGCATCATACATCGCCATTCAAAGTAATAAAACGAGGTTTATCATCGTATCTTAATGTTAGATACCAAATATAGCAACTTTAGAAGCTTTGTTGGAGTAATATCATATAAGATTTATTTTATGTTTGTTATCCTTTGAGTTCGTTTCATTCTTACGGTTGTTAGAACATTAATTAGATTATGCGGTGACGTACGAAAATTAATCAGATTATGGGGCGACGTAAGAATATAAATTATATTATTTGGCTAGTCATTTGTTATAAAATACACTGCATTGTATCCCCTTATATGCAGAGAGAGAGAGAGAGAGAGAGAGAGAGAGAGAGAGAGAGAGTGAGAGAGAGAGAGAGAGAGAGAGAAAGAGAGAGAGAGATATTAGCCCTTGTCGATTTGACCAAATAACATTGTCGTTGGCTGTGACCATACTCTTATATCACTCAAGTTGCTTTCTTAATAGTATTCTTATTTTATTCAATTCTTTCCACTTGTTCACTAATCTGATCTTTCAGCTTTTCACGCCATCTTTATTGTATAATTGTTAAAGAATGTTGTTCTTGAATTAGTCTTGAATTATTCGGAGAATGGAATCGGTACAAAAATGATATTTTATATGGAAGGTATTATCTGCCATAATTCGATTGCGTTATTGTATTTTTAAACTTGGTAACTTATAATTTACATTTAGTTGAATAACAACGTCTTAGTTCCAACTGGTATGTTATAAATCACATTCAGTTGAATAACAACTTCTGATTTCCATGTGTGTAAATTTTATTTTGCAATTTGGTAATTATCAATTCAATTTAAATTACTTAAATGCCAATTTCCTATTAACATGTGGGTAATTTTGATATTGCATCTGGTATTTTAAATATTGCATTCATTGAAATATTTTCTTTATTCGAAAGTGTGCATAAAGTTTGCAAGTGATTCGTGTCATCAGCCTTATTTCATGAAATAATGTAACATAACTTAAAACTAAAAATCAACAGGTTAGAAATATTGAAATTTCTGAATGAAGTGGCCAAGTGGTAAACGCTGTTACTTGAGAAACGTCTGCTCCCTATTGTAAGAGTAAAGGAAGAAATCTGAGTAAGCTGTTTAATGTCAAATACAGATTTAGGTAGCAGTGTACAGTTCGTTTAGACATATTACAAACGGTATAAACAATGTTTCTTCTTTTATTGTGTTTTGCGTATATGGATATAAAATTAAGGTACATGGCAGAATTGATATGATACAAGTTTGGTCAAGCTTATGAAAATTTATCTCCATAGATAATAATTGAAAGGTTCAGCTATTTAACCGGGCGTCACAATCAGACCATAAGTTGTTTTGAGAAACAATGAAGTAGGTCATAAAATGTTCACATTTGAGATGTA
Organism: Panopea generosa; assembly: GCA_029582155.1. NCBI lineage: Eukaryota > Metazoa > Mollusca > Bivalvia > Adapedonta > Hiatellidae > Panopea > Panopea generosa. The sequence goes on along the minus strand of CM055895.1, from coordinate 3,559,270 downwards.
AAGTATACCACTGAACACAACCCTGATTTACCGAACGTGAATACTAGTCGTTGACAAATATTTCCACATACCAATTTATTCTACAGAAAAAATGAAATAAAAACATGTACATGTAGTTGAAGTTCAGAAGCAGACGATCGTGAGACTATGTAAATACACAAACCTTGCGTGTAAAAGTCGTTTAAAACGTTCCAAATTCGGTTTCTACATCAATGAGCGTGGATTTATATGACCTTCGTAAAAATTGACAGATTTTTTAAAAACAAGCGTGTTGACAAAAACTAAACAATGACGTCAGCGTCTACACTGTATGGGTATTTCCTGGAATTATTGATTTTTTATTTGTCTAAATCGAGAGATAAAAGGCGGGTGTTTAATTTTTCCACCGCAAAACATTTTGTCATTTTACAATAAACCAAATTATGTTACAGAATTCATCAGATAATGGAAACAATAGCCGTTTCGATATTATTGTATATTAGATCTAGAGAATATGATGTCAACCAGGACAGAGGTGATGTATGTTTAGGCATTTACTTTGCAGCGTATAGTTATATTTTTTTTCATTCACTTGAAGAGTCAAATGATATATAGTCATCAGAATTGGAATTATAAGAATTAATTCATTTTTTTCTGTTTTTTATGCATGTGTAAAGAATGTCGAATCACGCACATATCTGACATAAAGTCCTGTGTCAAATTTATGATATCGTAAGTCAGATATATGGAAATAAGCCAAATTCACATAATATTGTGACCGAGAATGTACGCTAATTTTGAAGGAAGCAGTGATTCGGTTTTTTTGAAAAATAAAAGTAAAAATTCAGAAGCTAGTTGGCTCTGTAGCAAATAACATATATGAAAACAATATGTTAGCATTTGAATAAATGGGATTTTAACTTCACAGCTGCAACATGCATTTTACACACATATGAGTACAAGTTTGTCGTTAAAGTAAATGTAATTTATTATTTCTCTCCTGTAATATTTAGTTTACGCACATATATGTCCCAACTGGCAATTTGAGTGAATTTAAATTGGTGATAAGTAAGTTGAAATATGTTATTTGCTAATCTGAATAATGGCGGATATCACCTTCCATAATTTAAATTGAACTACATTAAGGTGTTTGATAAAATATCATCTTATTATAAGTTCATCCATAATATTTCATTGTTTCAGTAGATAATACATTAGTGCTCACGACGTTTTACCAAATAATAAAGAAACACAAGTGTTTCGACTTTCACCGTGCTATTAACATTGGTTTTAACATAATAATTAGTACACCATTATTTTCCATGCAATTTTATTTGTAAGATAGTCTGTTATTGTGTCTGTTATTTTGTCCCGTTTTATGACCCGATGACCAGGGAAAATTGGGAATGGATACGCCCGTAAACGCATTTAAAGCTCACAAGCTTAATACCATTTAAACGCTTTACTTCTGCAGTAAGTGTGTATTTTCATTGTTTAAATTAGTATATATATATATTAATGACGTAGTTATGTCCTTCGAATGTTGTTCTTCTGTTTGACGTATACTATTCTAATTTCCAACCAAAAGCACATTACACGCGATTTTGATTTAATTATTTCATATTTATTAGAACAAGAACAAATATTCGATTTAAAATGAATAAGTTCAACCTACTTGTACACATCATACAGTACTTTCAGTTTCATATTTATGCTAAATTCTGTAGAAATTCAGTTATCATATATATTTATTTTACTGATAACATTTTATTAAATTATTACAAAATACTCACCCGCCTACAATCCACACTTAACATAAATACCATTAAATAAACGTAAATTGTCTTAACAGTTTTTACTGCACTTTGATTATCACCTGTCATGCTGAATACCGTATAACTAACTTATTATCCCTTAATTTTTTTTTGTCCTAGGTTATGTTCTAACAAACAGCCACACTACTTAAGTGGAATAGAAAATGCATGGCATTCATTTAGTGTAATGTCGTATCCAACCTATAATCTCCGTTACTTCCATTATAGAACATGAAAGTATTATAAATTATTAACAAATGTTAATTGTGTAAGATTATTATTCCAGTCTTAATAGTATCGCTTTTAAGCTACGTGTGTCTTATACAAGCACTCTACGCTATGTCTGTAAAATAATATTGGCAGTCGTTATTGGTTATTTTTGACGCACCAGGAGCGATAACAATGCCCAATACGGAATATGCAACTCTGGTTCACTAAGGTTGCTGCATGGTAACATGCGAGATATGTGCCGCAGAGCTTTTTGAGAAGAATAGCAAAGCGTTTATATATCATGCATATCAGCATACTATAGCGTGTATAAAAGAATAATCCAACGGTGCTACAGTGTTTATTGTCGCAAAGAGAAAATGGATGGGAGAACAAATCAGGTGTGAGCTAATCAGTGGAGATTCTATCACTGCAATTCCAAGGCAACCACATCTGTTGTCATTCCTTCTCTATGTAGTTAACACAATCCTATATAGTTAAAGTGTTGTGATAGGATAGAAGTGCTTAAATCAATCAAATCTTTTTAATTCTTTTTTAGGAAAGGCAACCTGATTTTGAATCAACCAAAAATACATGGATGAATATGAATACTTTTGCTTAATAATGTTATTCAAATTATATTTATCAGTACCGCTTTCTTAATTATGGCACATACACCATTCCTAGGATTGTTGTCGATACACTTATAATTCAAATAATTCATAATTGACAAGGATTGAATAAATCGATTCCATTTTGGTTGGATAATGTGGGGTTTTTTTACCTATCAGAAGAGTCATTAGACGTATACAAAATTAGAATATCGTCAATTATCAAAATAATTTGTTCGAAACACGTGATAGAAAAGTCCTTTCTTGTGACAACTTTATACATGACCATTCTTTTCAATAATGTATAGAAATAAACTGACTATTTCACCTTCTGCGAATATCCCCGTATACGTGGTGTTTGCATGTATAGTTAACTCGAAAGTTCTGATGTCAATCCCACCTTTAATACCACTGTGTAAGGAAACTGACTCTTTAGTTCGGAAGTTTTAATTAAGTTTAATTGTCGACACTAGAAGTATAATTTACGAACCAATTAAACTGAATGTTTTTTTCTATATCGGGCTTCAATATGTTACTTTCCGGATAGTCGACATTGGCCTGATTTAATTAGGGATACGCCAGAATCTAAAATTACTTGTTGATTGAGTTGAGTTATTGAGTAAGTTATACATAAATAAACATGCTTACAACGTAAAGCAGTATATATTGAAAATAAACAAACAGCACAGAGTCGGGTTTCACACGTTTAATTCAGTTCGGTTTAGTATACTTTAGTTACAAGTGTTAATTACTGAAAAAACATATACATTGTTAGTTTCTACAAAAACTTGATTAACTGTTCAGTCTTCATTCACAATAAAACACTGACGAATTCAGACTGAACGTTAAATTCATAAGCACGTGATTAAATGTTAAACTCTTACACAAATCATGATAACAAAACTGAATTACTTTCTTGTTTACATGCACTGTTATTATCAAAAAATGTCAAAAAAAAAACAAACTTTGTTTAGAAATGAAGTATTTATACAAATTCAAAATAAATATTTTATTTAATGAATTAAATTTCCAATTCATTAATAATGCAAACAGTAGTCAAACCCGAAATTTTTAAAGTAGATAGTGGAATTAAATACTTAATTGCCCATTAGTTCTCTATTTACAGTTACCAGAATCGCCATAGCTTGGTCGGATAAGTCAATAACAAATTATTTACAAAAGAAAATAATTTAAAAAAGCAATTACTTCATATACTTACTGTTAAAAACACTTAAAATGACCTGTAATATTCATAAACAAATTTTAATTCCCTTAAACAAAATATCTTACTTTTCAATGGAAATTCAGAGACTATTTTTCAATATTACAGACTAATTATGTTTTGACAAGAAATTAAACTGATATACAAAGAAAACAATACAAATAAAGATTTACATGATACGTTGCCATGATGAGCTTAAAACTATTTATTTGTAATTTTGACCCCTTCTTGGATGAAAGCCAACAGTTAACAAAATGCTTCTGTTCTACAATAACTCCAAAATAGAATATGTCATAGTATAAACTAGGTCCAGTGCTGACGAATGCTATAAACAACATTTCATCTATGAAATAGAAAATAAATCATACAAATAAAAGAGTTATTAACAAAATCGGTCTCATTATTTATGTAATTATAAAGCGGTTAAAGGCTCATTTCGTAATTGCTTTTTGGACATTTCTTCCTGAATATATACAGGGGAATTATAACAAATCCAAAAGAAAGAATAATGCTATGCTTTATAAGGAAACATTAAAGAGAGTATTAAACTAGCATTTTCCAAAGTCTAACAAGAAGTATTGTCAACTCAACCTAAAACATAGGTGCTTTTCATATGATAGTCACATGAACAAGCGGGTAATTGTGTCATGTAGAACTGAAACTATAAGGCTTGCAATATCTTAATCATGGACATCAGACGTGTATTGAATTCGTGTACTAAGAACATAAATTGCTGTGATACGTCAGCCTAATAATTGAAATATTGTTTCCTAGAGATAACTAGTCTGGAATAATCAAATAGAACACAAAAAGCAAATACGTGCGTGTTTACAATATGGAATTTAAAAATATCGAATGTCTTTATGACAAGATCAGTGTTCAATTACAAACGTCTAATCAACAGTGATATTGGCTATGACATTTTGTGAAAGAGATTTATATAAACTATTAAATTATACATGTATATGCAGCATGATGACTGATACAACATTCCTTTGGTTTAAACAATATTTATTTGTTATCAACATACTACATATATCCAATATCAACGATACACCACAAAACAATTGTGAAGAAAGCTGTATCTAACTTGTACAAAGTATCTCTTCTGAATATCTTGCAAGGACTATACAATGGTGTTAGAAATGCAAAGAAAGCAGCTGATTGGCTACTAGTATGCATATAGACTGCGGCTTATAAGACGCTTCCTTCGATGAATAATTGTAAAAAAGCGAACAGTACAATGAATCCATTACACATTTAAAAAATGTTTAATTTCCTATATTGAAAAACTATATTGACAAAAGTATATATATATATATATATATATATATATATATATATATATATATATATATATATATATATATATAATAGGTTTCAGTGGTGCACTGTTACATTCAAAATATGTAACAGTACCGTCAGTAGTGTCTAACTCAACTTTTTTACTCACCCAGTTAATTAAATGAGTTGTTATTTTAACGTAAACTTGAATATTATAGCAATTTATTGTACAAAATGACTCAACTCAAAGTATAAGTATAACCTGTGCCAAATTACATTCTCATAACTGTAAGCATGCTCAGTAAATCACAATTTGCAACAAATCTGTAACGTAGAGTTTAAAGTAAAATGTGACGTTTTCACCCTGCAATGAGACATTGCGTTTGAATTTAGGAGCTCGACATGTGACATATTGCCTAAGAGAATATGCGTAGGCATTTATGTAAATTTCAGTCGTCAACATAACTGCAAGCAGTGCACACTTAAAAACAAGCATCAAATCATTAACACAGATGGGACGCGGATGCTCAACACCGGCGCCGAATTAACACCGAGGCCTTGCGAGAACCAAAAAATATTAATCTAAAACAATAGTAAAGTAATGCATAGAGGAACTTACATCAGTGCTTATTTATTATTAGAAAATATGATGAGCAAGATCTTAAAATATAAATAATATGACTAAGATAATTTATATAACATAAGCGTATTGCATCGGTAGGTGAAACATGGCAAAAATATTGAATATTTTAAATGGCCATAAAAATGGACACAATAAGCATGGATGTGACATTTAAAATAGGGATATACAACTAGAAATGTATACAAAACAATTAAAAAATACTGGTACAAAAGAAAGGTAACAATAGTGCGAAAGATTCTAATTATAAAAACAAAATATTTACTAAATTATGGAATATTGTGAGTACACCAAACACAATGATTTTTTTGTGGAAAAGAATGTGAAAAAAAGAACAACATTGATTATACTTTGAATGGTGGAAAAGATATGAGTGATCCAGTTACTTACTTAAAAACACTAAATTTTAATTAATAGCAATAAAGCAATAGGATCATCTTGCCAATATACGTTTTATATACATTCGGAAATAAATGAATGAACATACATGCGTGCAACCCCTGTGTACAATGCTCACTTACTTCTCACCGCTGTAGTTTTGATTTCGAGTCTAGCGTGGTCAAACAATTTATGCGAGGAAGTTTGCCAGTTACCTACAGAAAGATTGCGGTTGCATAAAGATCCCTTCTGAGGTTGCTTCCACCACTGAATATGCCATTTATAACTTGCCATGTGTTGAAACTGACGATAAACGCCATTGATTTTACAGAAACAAATAACTTACAATCCTGGTCACCAAATATTATTTGTATTTAATATCGATATTGTTTGATACAAATAAAACAACTCTGTGATAAAACGTACACAGACATTAGATCTATCAAGTAACATATAACGTACGGGGAATAAAATAACTAAAGATAAATTTAAATATTCAATCCTCAACAATTTGATAAAATCTAAATTGATATATGTAAACTTTATTTATTAAAGATGTATCGACTATAATTTTCTGTTAGGTAAAAGATGGAAAGTTTATCGAATCTCAAAAAGAGAAATGTTCAACTCAAATATACAAGACGGCATTTTCCGTTTTATTCATCGATGTTTTAGCATAACCCGATATCTACCAATGAGGGACTTTATCGCAGGGCGCGATTTGTAGTTGGTCAACACAATTAAAGCATTTTGCACTACATAGACAAAATATAATACAAGTAATCGAACAGAATATCCATAATATATAATTTTTGATACACAGTTGATGTACAATTTTGTAGCTAAGAATTAAAAAAATATTGGCGATACAGGGGAAGCCTCTTTAATAAGACTCAAGATATAAACCAAAATGGGATTTTAGATAAATTAATTGATTAATGAAATTGAATATCACACAGTTTGTTTATACCAATTTATTTTAGCTCGATTGCGATGAAAGCTCTGAGCTTAAAAGTACTTACATGAAAACAAACTGGATAGTGGTCGAAAACTAAACAGTAACTTTACTTTATAACTCATGATGCAAAATGAAAATAGAATCGAACAGGTATATATTAAATCATACAAAGATATTTTTGTACTTGTTCTAATTAATACATGCATATAAAGTATATTTTACTGCTTATCGTTTAAATAGAATAACGAAGCATCAAGACATCCACCACACTCGTTGGAGAATTCGAATCTCTAAGGACCTATAATATAAATATTATATAATAATGATTGATAAAGTTTCAGTTGGGACTGACAGATAATGGACTATTCGATAGATGTTCTATAGATTTATATGAATATTTCATGAACTGACTGAACAAAGCAAATGGTGTTTTAGAAATAAAGTCGCCAAAGATAATATGTGGACAATGTATTGTTAAACATTAAAAGCACTACTTAATTTACAAGATACAACTAAATGCGTATTTGTTTTCAATTTATTGTATTTTGTAGACATTTATCTTCTCTGTAAGAACTATATTCAGTTACAGAATTACCAATATAGCTAACAGACTCATCGTATGCCGGAACATTTCGCAACCCCGATTCTATAAAATAAGATTACACCTTTACTTTACTGGACAGAACCAGTATGTCGAATATGCAGATTTTTTAGTCTAACCTAAGTAAGGGGTCAGCCAGATTATATAGGCATTGTATATTGTAAAAAATGTTTAGCTAATATTACAATTTTGAACAATCCTGATACATTACCTTTTAAACCGTTAACAAATATCTTTTCTATACATGAATATCTTTTCTTTTAATATAAGCGCATGTCGATTTTTATATAAAAATCTCGAAACTAAATTTGAGTCATGATGAAATAAAATAAACTTTAAACTTATCTTGTTAATAAAAATCTCGCATATCAAATAAACCATCCATCAAGTCTTATATGATATAGTATACGTAAGCTGTCTTTGTATGTCTGTTTGTTGTTTGAAAAAGGAATTATTAGTTACCTCTAATTAATTATAAATTAAAAATCTACCTAGCTGTACAAAATCACAATTTGTGAAATTCAAAATCACATCATTCTTAACATATTCGCAGTGTTTGCCAGTATGTACTGTATATTTTGATACATCTTTTAATTAGATAATCTAATGTGTATTTTCATATGTATTTAACGTTCAAGTCACAAAATATTTATCATATCATGATTTAATAGAATATTTACGTAAATTCTGACAATTCTGATCATTACACACAATCACATGTATAATACAATGCTTTAATAGGCATGCTATGTAACTGACAGAACTGATCATAAGTATTAAGAATGAGATTATATAGATAATGAAAATGAATGAAGCTAAGATTTCATTGGCTGAGATTGCTGTCCAATCAAGCTAAAGTACATAATGTATAATGTTAACTAGCTTTATTGAAGTAGACATTCATTAAATTTTGAAACTTCGACATCTATTATCTTTCCATACTAAAATATGATAGAAGAAATATATGGGGAAACTTTCACGAACATGAACTTTGAATAACAACAACATGCAGAATGCATTAAGAATATAAGGCGACGTTTAATTTTGTAATATAATTACGTTGAATATAAATCTATCCAAGAAGGGCATGAGCGTTTAAGCTACTTTGAAATGTTCAAATCATAAATATGTGTTCGGGAAATTAAGCTAATGGAAATTGTGTATAGAGAAAAGAACACAACTTTTTTTAATGAACATGGCATGCAAACACAAGTGAACGGATATAAATTGTTATAGCACTTATAGCAACTTATGAATGCGGTTTTGCAATTTTATTGATTAGAAGTACAACGCAGTCAGAGCATTAAGTCAAAACAGCACATGAGTTAATTGTATTATGAAATGGATTAATTTGTTCGGTAGATAAACACGCCGTTGTTTTATAGTTTGATCCATACGTCATCGTGACACGTTAATTCCATTAGTGTATGCAAGACACAAAGGTGTCGTGATTACACACCTTAAGCTATTGTGTGATCCATGAAAGTTGGTTTTTAGTTGCATTATGAAAGTATAGTGTGATTTATATAGAAACAAAATACGTATACAAATTATATGAAAAGCAAAATGTTTTGAAAATAAAATAACATATTGCATATAAAAATATACATAAACAATTTTAATTTTTGATTTTGAGTCGTTAACTATGAACTGTGGTCACGGAAGCTTTTTGTAGAACAACCCAGCTATTAAATATTTTCAGTCATCATTATTGTAATTCGCCCTATTAATGCAAAAAGGTACCAAGTACCTTCTTACTTCATGTACACTTGGTACCTTGTTGCTCTAATGGGACGATATATGTTAAATACATTGAAAATATAGTCGCTATTTAAATTGTTTAAAAAATAACGCGAATCTGACTCAACATTTTACTGTGAATTTTATATAAAATATCTGTTATATTATAAAATTGTTTAGGTATTCTTTAGAAACCAGTTATTGGTTTTACAATTATTTACACTGTCTCATATTATCACGTGACCCTGGAGGAATAGGGAGGGTTTTGATCCATAAACTACTGCCCATTCAAATGAAGATCTAGTTTCCTTTTGGGCTAGGAATTGTGTTGAGTATGAATTTATATCTTCCCGGCCTTACAGTCATAAATGAGCTACAGGTATAAACATCTATATGTCTTTACCACTGCATGATGTAAGGGTATGAATTATATTCCTTTATCACATAATCGTATGCTTATACACAAGAAAATCGGATTACTGGTATATTAATATATACCTATTTATTATCAATGATATTTTTTCGAAAACGTTTTACACTAATCAATATATATACCTATATGTTTACATTCAATATTTTGTATTATTCCTACTTTTAATGACTCAATGGAGAGGAGCGACACATGTCTTACTGTTGCCATTGGAGTGTGTACATTAATGGCAACGTCAATATATGCGCTATTTGCGCAACGTTTTTTTGGCGTTGTTGCGGTGGCGCAGTCGGTAGAGACGTCGTCATTAATGTGTTAGGCGCTGATGTCGCAGGGGCCGTGGGTTCGAATCTCCAAAGTGGCAAAAAATATTTCCGAAATTGACTGTGGTCAGGTGAATAAGACATGTGTCGCTCCTCTCCATTGAGTCATTAAAAGTAGCAATAATACAAAATATTGAATTTAAATATTATAAATCCCGCCTATGTCCTGTGTACATTAATGGCAACGTCAATATATGCGCTATTTGCGCAACGGTTTTTGTCGTTGTTGCGGTGGCGCAGTCGGTAGAGACGTCGTCATTAATGTGCTAGGCGCTGACGCCGCAGGGGCCGTGGGTTCGAATCTCCAAAGTGGCAAAAAAGATTTCCGAAATTGTCCGTGGTCAGGTGAATAAGACATGTGTCGCTCCTCTCCATTGAGTCATTAAAAGTAGGAATAATACAAAATATTGAATGTAAATATTATAAATCCCGCCTATGTCCTGTGTACATAAATGGCAACGTCAATATATGCGCTATTTGCGCAACGGTTTTTGGCGTTGTTGCGGTGGCGCAGTCGGTAGAGATGTCGTCATTAATGTGCTAGGCGCTGACGCCGCAGGGGCCGTGGGTTCGAATCTCCAAAGTGGCAAAAAATATTTCCGAAATTGTCCGTGGTCAGGTGAATAAGACATGTGTCGTCGCTCCTCTCCATTGAGTCATTAAAAGTAGGAATAATACAAAATATTGAATGTAAATATTATAAATCCCGCCTATGTCCTGTGTACATTAATGGCAACGTCAATATATGCGCTATTTGCGCAACGGTTTTTGGCGTTGTTGCGGTGGCGCAGTCGGTAGAGACGTCGTCATTAATGTGCTAGGCGCTGACGCCGCAGGGGCCGTGGGTTCGAATCTCCAAAGTGGCAAAAAATATACCTATATGTATACACATATGCGTGTTGATTTTATTTCTCAATATTTCTCAGATTTTGGACTAGAACTGGTCACAAGATTTCTATATATGAAAACGTCAAATTGTTTAAGCACTAGGACAGTATACGTTTTGACATTTGTCATTAATAGCGGAATATATGTACAAGGATGCAGTAATTTTTTATTAGCTACTAGTTAGAAATAAATCATGAAATATCAAAAAATATCCATGGATACACACAACGTCAACTAAAGAATACAATAACACACATGTACACGGTTTTATTGGATATGTCCATGGTGAATGCAAATACGACAACGTGTTCAGCTGTCGTCTCTAATTGTCTCTTTCCGTGGAATATAATCATACATATTTAGTTTATGAGGTTATGTTAGTAGTGTTTTCAATATTACGACTATTACGTGTTTATTATAACTCTTTTTTTACAAATAGTCTTCTGGCAGAAATCGGTATGTAATAACATATACACTTAAATATAAAGAGACATTACAAATTTTTGTTATAAATTATTAAATAATAATAATAATAATAATAATATATATGTTATACAAAGCATACCACAGTAACACACTTACAATAGTTGTATACCAAAGGTATCATAATCAATCCATTACAGACATATTAGATAAGCCTGTCTTGCTTGGAAACGGCCAGTAGGAAAACCTCCAAATATTGATCTCAAATCTGGTTTATGTGTACAGATTATCAACACACACACGTCTCCGCATCACAAAATGGGGGTGTAAATAAACACTTACTTTATCATCTTACACACAAAGACGTATACAACTAGGGTTAACATATACTTAACGCCTATAAAAACGGGGGTGTAAATAAACGCTTAACTTATCATCTTACACACAATGACGTATACAACTAGGGTTAACATATACTTAACGCCTATAAAAACGGGGGTGTAAATAATCGCTTAATTTATCATCTTACACACAATGACGTATACAACTAGGGTTAACATATACTTAACGCCTATAAAAACGGGGGTGTTAATAAACGCTTAACTTATCATCTTACACACAATGACGTATACAACTAGGGTTAACATGTACTTAACGCCTATAAAAACGGGGGTGTAAATAAACGCTTTACTTATCATCTTACACACAATGACGTATACAACTAGAGTTAACATATACTTAACGCCTATAAAAACGGGGGTGTAAATAAACGCTTAACTTATCATCTTACACACAATGACGTATACAACTAGGGTTAACATGTACTTAACGCCTATAAAAACGGGGGTGTAAATAAACGCTTTACTTATCATCTTACACACAATGACGTATACAACTAGAGTTAACATATACTTAACGCCTATAAAAACGGGGGTGTAAATAAACGCTTAACCTGTCATCTTACACACAATGACATATACAACTAGGGTTAACATATACTTAACGCCTATAAAAAACGGGAGTGTAAATAAACGCTTAACTTATCATCTTACACACAATGACATATACAACTAGGGTTAACATATACTTAACGCCTATAAAAACGGGGGTGTAAATAAACGCTTAACTTATCATCTTACACACAATGACGTATACAACTACGGTTAACATATACTTAACGCCTATAAAAACGGGGGTGTAAATAAACGCTTAACCTGTCATCTTACACACAATGACATATACAACTAGGGTTAACATATACTTAACGCCTATAAAAAACGGGAGTGTAAATAAACGCTTAACTTATCATCTTACACACAGTGACGTGTACAACTAGGGTTAACATATACTTAACGCCTATAAAAACGGGGGTGTAAATAATACACACAAAGACGTATACAACTAGGGTTAACATACATTAAATGCCTATAAAAACGCATGTATGGACCTTATATAAAATACAGATGGGGCATGAATGATAAACCAAGACAAAACACGTCCTTGTTGTGTTTTTAATTTCATTCCAATAATTCAATCACTTTATAACAAAAGTTTAAACAAATTGATTGATTTTGTAACTGTTGCATAATTATATGAACCAACAAAAAAGATAGTAAATCTGAGATAAAAAATCAATATCAAAATAGGCGTTTAGTATACATGTATATTCCCAGTACCTCCTCCTACTAAAGATTTAGGAATAATTTATCACCATTAAGTCCACCTGATCATTGCACTATCAAAAAGGAAATTGTGATTTAAAAAAGAATGTGATACTTCTTAACTATAAAACTGTCATACTTTATTAATTTTATTTTTTGATCTTGAGATATACATGTATTTCAATATTGTTTCAGTCTTTTTGTTGTGCTTGAGAAGGACTGACTAAACAATTGACATATTACATACATGTACCTGTCGAAATGTACGTGACGACTTTGTAAACCTAATTCTGAAGGTGCCGACATTAATTTGTCTGCGTTCTTAACAGGATTCAATGAAATGAGATCAAGCATTATATTTCCCAAGACAAAATAATGAAACTCAATTCAAATTCGTCAAACTTTACGAAGTCGTTAAATCCAAATCCAACAAAATCACAAATTATGTCATACTCAGGCCTCATTTATATCACTTTTACACGCAACAAATGGCAACACAGCCACACTTAATGAACCATCCTTTTGTATCGAACGAAAGATATATAACAATGATATAGCATCGCTGAACGCTGGAATCGACCGTTGGTATGACATTTAATTTGTTTATTGTTTAAGCTTAGGAAATGGTTGTACTTTATGGCAGTTTATAATGGCCTCTCATAATCAGCACTTAGTACTGGTTCTACCAAGACTATAACAGTTTTACTATTGAACATAATGAAGCATCAACTTTGATGTGAAAGCACGTATCTAATGCGAAAAGAAAATGAGTGTTCTTAGTTTACAAAACTCGGGCTTATCAACTTAAGTGAAATATGTTAGTATTAATGGCTTTCTAAATATGTTTTTTTTTCAACATCATGCAGAGTGTTCTTTTGCAAGTATATAAAACAAAGAAAATATAAAATTAATGTATATTCCATTGATATTTGCATGTACTTTAATTCATTTGAGTTAACGTTGCGCAAGTTCTTGTTTCATAGCTATCAAAGTATGCTATGTCGTCTTTTTCCTTATCACTTAACTGTGCAATTGGCAACGTTTTAAACAGAAAAATACTCACTGCATCGATTTTGATATTTTCCTTGAATTCATATGGCTATGTACTTTGTTGGTATTGAGATTAGCAGCCATTCAAAATGTGTCAGTGCTGTTCTGTCTTCATTAATTTCCCTTCCACACGCTATTTAGCATTTTTCCTAGAGTTTTATTGTAATAACTGCGTCAGTTGTTAACAGTAAAGTTGCAAAACGAGAAAAAAGTTTGCAGCGAGTAATCTAAAGAAAAAATGCATTTTGGTTAAAATTTGACTGTGTCGTATAATTCCTTAATACAAGGGTGAAAGCTCCTGGTTAGCTTGTAAATTATTTGTTTGACATAAGAAAGAAGTCACTATTTCTACCAGCCAGACACAAGTATCAGGATGGATCACGAAACTGTGCACGTATATTCGTTTGCTTTATTCCAATGTTCTAACTAGCTGTATTTTGAGTTATTCAAATAAAGCCAGTGCAACTATTAATCAATTGTGTTTTTTGCAATATCTTTATTAATTAAGATGTAAATTTTCCGTTAATATGTCATGAGTTTTACTATTCTATTCTTTCATGTTATTTTCTTTTGGCAAATAATGTACGAGTTATACATAATATTTTATTGCTTGCATGCGTGAAATAGTGAAAGGGAAAAAAAAGATGTATTATTCTTATAGTGTATGCTATAAACTTTGCTGCAATGCTGAATAAAATCATGTTTTGTTGCGTTGCGTTGCGTTATGTAAGTCAACAAACATGGGGCAGGAGAATTGTTTAAATACTGTAGAATCTGGTAAATAAGCGCATACTTGAATATGAGCTTATACAAAAATTAAGGGCATACGTCCTGACCGTCAACCTATATGTGATAATAAGCGCATGCCAAATTCTAACCAACATTTTGTGTAAGAAATAGCGCATATCCCAATACAGGTATACAAACAATATAAGGGCCATAAATTGATAAAATTCGTAATCAGTACCGTGATAATTGGTTCCTAGTAAGGCGACAAGCGTTCTTTCCTGTTGACTTCTATTGAAGGTAATTGTTTGCCGATAATCATGTTGTTTGAATAGTTTTTGCGACTATAAACACAAACTAGATGCTGATAACTGATAACTTTCATATTTTTGAAAATAACGGAGGTAGCACCCACACATGTCGGTTAGTACATTCATACTTTAGTAATCAAATTGTCGAAAATAAACGCATAGAGCCTATGTTTTAGCGCTTATCAAATATAGGCACATAGTTTAGTAGTACAGTATAAGGAAATGTCCGTCTGTTTCTATATAGTTCACATAATAGTCAGAAAAGATATTGAGTAAAGTGTATTGATTGAAAGTCCCTTATTAGTGATACAAATCGGAGATTAAATGCTGTGTTTTAATAATTTGAAACCAATATGATTTAAGTTAAATTTTTGTAGTGGTTTCATTCAAGCAAAATCTATACCATAGCCTTATTTGTCTTACGTGTTTGGCGTAATAGACAGTTAACACAGAAAAAAGGAAGTAATGGAGAAAAGTTTACATTTTTATTATCTGCTTCAGTAAGTGTTCATGAAGAGATGTTAATTAGAATATGGGGATGAGGTAAAATGGATAAAATGCTGAATCTTGTTAGATTACGCGGGTTTGAACCAAGACTTGACCCGATAACTTCTCAATATCTAGTTCTAATTCTACACAGGAAACGGGCACCAGAACGATTCATAAAAGCGTTTAGCTAATTTCGCAATCGAGCTGAACTCGATATATATACATTATTAGATGTATATACACATTTGAAGACGAAGTTTTACACAAAAAAATGCTGAATTACAGCAATACAACCTGTCTTTTTTACCATTGCATTGGCCGCCATTTTGGACGAAATAATGTTGGTTAGAGATTTGAGTAACGTGTTCTTGCTCGAGTTACTTTGTTATACCAATTAACTGATATGAAAACACATTTGACTATAATTATTTAAGAAAAATATTTAGATTAATTTTAAACATTATCTGAAATAAAGTAATTATTTCCCTTAACAGCTGCGTACATTGTAAAAGGTATGATGTTGTAGTATTGTTTTTATTTCTCAGGAGAATCGTCGTCTTTTTTTCTTTGATCGATTTCGCAACAAAAGCAGACGACATAATTCTAAAATGGCTTATCGTGAATTCCCACAAGTGACAGAATGACCATTTATTCTATTATTACTTCTTGACATCTCTAGTTGATGAACTATAGCTATTTCAGCTTAGTTTATTCTATAGAAACATATGGAAACACACTGAATAAATACATCTTTACGCATTTAACTGAGATTCGCGTATTTCGTACGCATGTTCTTGCCGGTTCCAGTCATATTGCGTACAACCATAGAACTATGTGTAATGTAATTCCTAATTAAAACACATATTGTCTTTTTTATTGTAGTGCAGATTGTCTATATGAATATGCGAGTTGACAGCTCCGAAATTTGTATTTACCAATCAATTAGTTACCGACATTCTCCTCAGTTTCGTTATGTTTATTGTCTTTTAAACTATTAAATTTTTAATTGGAATGTTGTATGATTTTCTATTTTAAGTTTTAGTAATATTGCTTACATTTATAACTGTTACAATTTCTTTTCTAATTGTTATGTATTATATAGAAGATTAAACTTGCTAAAACCGTTTTCATTTGATTTATTAATCATTGTAATAACGATGTATTTACCCTTTGTTGTTGTGGTATTATGCATGTCTTTCATCAATGTTTCAGACAACGTGTTTGTGTTTATACATTATTTGTCAGACAAGCAATTCATAATAAATCTATAAGATCAGTCTAAAATACAATTCAACCATTCATCAAACGTACTCTTCCTAATGACGGATCACAATGACAACAATTGGTATATACGTATTTATATATATAAAGAAATGATATAAATAAATGCTGTTATGTATGATACATGAACAAATCGAAAAAGTACAATTTCATTTTATTTCTGTTAACTTCCATGAAATAGGAAACCATCGCTAGATATTCATCTGAGATGTGTATAATGTCACAGATATGTCACACCATGTTTATAATATTTCGAAGCAATTGTCATTTCTTTCTTATTTCGGTATCACGGAAATTGCAGAGTTATTCCCGAATTCGCCACTTTGATAGTTTTTCGAAATTTCGCATATCAATTTATTAAAAACATATGACATCCGGGGGATGTTAAAGGAAATGATGTAGATTGTGAGAAATATATGTGTCACTCAGTAGCATGGTCACGGGCAGTGTTACATGACCCGCGAGTGGGCCTTTCCTTTCCAAGGATCAATGGATCAAAACACAGTACAAATCAAAAACACTTACTGGTAGATATATAAACAACACTGACATTATATAAAAATGTTTAGTGGAATTTATTTTATGGAAATCCAGGTTATACCAAATTCGGGAACAACTCGGCGATTTCCATAATATCATATTAAATTTTTTTTTTTTGGTTATAAGTGTCAAAAATCATTCAGTTTTATTTGGCAGCCGTGTTCAAAGATGCCTGCAGTGAAACAAAACAATCATCGTCAGTGAGGTATGCGTTGAAGAATTCATAACAATTTTATTTGTTTAGGTATGAAGTACGCCAGACAGTGCTTCAATTATGAATTTGATAAAAATAATGCAATTTGAATAGAACATTATATAGCTTTGCACAAGTCTTAAAGTTGTATTATTCAAGACAATGCACACTAACAAGATATATCGTCCTGTCATTTAAAGTGAATGTTTTCTGGTATAATTTGTTTTAAGTGTATATCTCATTTAGTTTAATTTAAATATATTTCATTATTTTACAACAGTACAACATGTGTATAAAACGATAATAAGAGGAACAGAACAAAATATTAAATATATGTTAAATTGTGATCCGAAAAAGAAACAACTGATCTTAGTTCAGCAAACAATCTCCTTAGTACATCTACGGTAAAAGCGCCTGAACATATTTCCTAATTTGATTGATGGAATTAAAATAAAACAAAAGTTGTGTTTATGGAAACTGTTAGACTCAGTTATAATTATAAGTTTATATTTATTAATAACATTAACAGTTTATCAACAGTCGAACAAGTGTTTAAATGTGCGTTTTACACAACGCAATAAGCCTGACGTCATCAGTTTGTGTGTTCCTACAAGCTAGACCTTTCCTGCAAATAAAGCTAACGTTTATCTTATCCCCGCTTTATAAAGCAGAGTTATGCATAATGATATGATAAAATGGAAGTACACCCAAGACATAAGCTCTTGTACTTATTATACATTTTCTCGTAGTCATTTTATACATTTGCCTCTCATCATTAAACCGGGCTGATAACGCGCCTCGCTGTCAACATAGATACCGTGTGTTCCCAACCCAGCAACAGTGTCTATGATTATTCGTCATGAATTTCTACGACCACGGGTCTTTCAAATCTATATACATGGAATGGTAGTCAGTAAATTGCAGAGATAAGTTGAATATAGTATTGGTTTATCGTCAGCGAATCTATGGATCTATCCACCGTCATATCGATGCAATACTGTTGACGAAAGGTAGCAAAACACTTTCAAATAAACAAAACTAAACTTTATTATCAGAACGTGTTCAACATTTGTCAATATTCGTGAGACCTTGACACATGAGATTTTCCAAATAAAATTATATTAGAAAAAAAAAAAGTATTTTAATAGTATAATTAAATAAAATTCAAATATTATAACAACATATCCCTATTATAGACAATCAGCAGGAAACTTGATAGTGTCAATTTTATTAATCAAAAAAAGGTGTTTGCTTAACTTGAAGTCTAGAGTTAGTTTATTTAAAACAGTAAGTCAAAATCTAATCAAATATCTGATATTATATTTTAATACATGTAAAACATGTAATTGGTTTTACAAGTACAGGCCATGTGTCAAATTGTCAAATGAAATTTGATACGAGATGTGTTATATGAATGTGGTTTGTCCAGAAACTCGAATCAATGCAAGTTGCATTAGTTCGCAAATATGAAGTTTAAATGGTAAAATCTCTTAGGAATTTTGAATTTAAGGCGAACGAAATCAAATTTTTCAATGCTAAAGGAAATTAATGAATATTAAAATTTTTTTTGTTTTATTCTTGAATAGTAAAAATGTGTGGACAATACCCCCAGAGTATTGAATACTGAACAATATATTCATTACTCCATATTCTTTGATTATGTTTATATAACGCTGAAAAGGGATTGGCATTACTTTAATTTCATTAATACCGGAAGATGGTGCGGAATTAAAATATTTCTTTAATCCATCGACATTTACGCTCAAGGTTGTTGAATGCTGACAATAAAATTGCACTACTAGCTATTCTTAAACGCTTGAAAAGGAAGTAAATTACTCAATATTTATTTCATACTCCTAAATACGTATTGAATACCGAAATGGAAGGGACATTATTGTAAAGTGGTTGCCGTACATTACTTGAGAATATTGAATACTGGAAAAGAAAGGGCATAATCGATATTCTGAAACGCCTGAAAAGGAAGCACAATACTCTATATTTATTCTAGGTTCTTGAATACTGAAATGGAAGGAACATTATTGGAAAGAGGTTGGAGATTACTTGTCTGAAAAACTTGAATTCTGAAAGATGGACACTTCTCGTCGAGGAACATTATTGAAAAGGGGATTGTATTGTTCTCTGGTTTTTCTACTAGAGTATTAAAGCAAAGATTGCAAATTTAAAGGTGGTGTTCTATGAAGAAGACATGAACTTGCAATAAAATATACAGGTCAAACAGGAACATTCAAAGAACACAGCCACACAAACGTCACAAACACAATCAATAACAAAATATCTAGTACAACAATTATATATAGTAGAGGTGACGTCACTCTTGGAACGGCTTACAATAAACCACAAATCTGGTTTACGGTTGCACCCATTATCGCTCTCCCGATTCCCTCGTCGTCGCAATATCAGGTGAGTCAATATATTTGAAAACATCCCTGCCAGACTAGTTTCTTACAACTACAGCACCATGAACATATGACTGTTGTGATAAAGAGAAATGCTCATGTAAAAAGCTTTTAGTTGAATATTGTGTGTTTATCAATCTGTACTTTGGTCTGATTTGAAAATAATTTGTATTATCCGTCCGGCCGTCCCAATGCTATTAAATAAACAATCACATCATCTTCCGACGTGCTTATTGATATTTTATGCCTGTTATTCTGTCTCCACATGCAAAATACCAATTATCAAAGGAAAAACCTAGTTCTCATCAGAGATGCTGCCTGAAGTTATTTAATTATAGAAACAAGCCGAAGACAGCAAGAGCTTAACCAGCCAATCATGTCGGCATTTGTCTTTTTAAGTAAAGTATAGCATATATCTAGAAACTTTGAGTATAAAATATGATTCAAATAAAAATAGTATTTGAAAAGTATTTGAATAAATACAACAATACAAAATAATATGTTCTCTATTTACCACCGAGACACAAAACAGTATTTTCAAAAAATCAGTGCATCATAATCATAATGGTACGATAATTTTTTCTATTTAATGTTACATGTATCTACATCTTCATATACGTGTATTATTAATACCAGTAACATAATTACGTCGCATATACATAGTGACCTTCCATATATACATAGTAGCCCTAGCATAACAGTACTGGCCTTATGATGTATTACTGTTAAGCATTGGTAATGTAGTCTTGGGTATACAGTTTACATAGCATAACGGTACGGGCTTATATGCTGAAACAAAAAAGAAATGTCCAATCTTTGTTTACATACAATTTTTATTTACATGGATATAAAATCGAAAACAATCACGTATCGATTTCATAATATAGTATTGTATTGTAACTGGAGAATGCATTCAAAGAATTTTTAAAAAATGCCATCGCTTGCCGCTACAGGGTCATCGAATTATCAAAGCTATCCCTAAAATGCACATTAAAGTCAATAGACATGCGACCTGCGATTGCGTATTTCTTCGAAGCAGTAATATAACGACATGGTTTATTTTGGCGTAGCAGAAGCATCGTTTTTTCATTAGCATTCTAATATATTTGAAGTAGTCCGTAATCATGAGGTGATAGAGAGATAGGAAATGTTTTGAAATGTAAGCAAGAGCATTATCTTTTTCTTATTCTTACCGTGGTATTGATTCAATTGCGCTAGTTTACCATTACTACTGTACTTATATTGTCGATCATACATTCAATAAGCAAAATAATGAATGTTTGCTGCAAATAATTAACATATTGTACACAACTACCTAGTGAGCGCTTTCTTTTCACTTAAGTATTTGCTGTCTATTTGCTTAGATGTGACGAAAGGGACTTAGTTAAACGTGTATTTTACTTAAGCTGAAGCACGTTATTAAACTGTAGCATTCTGTTAAATCAATATGTGTTTATATATACTACGTCCGTTTTACCAACATAGTATGTTTCGTATCGAAATGTTAAGTCTGTAGTATTTGAACTGCACCACTTCATCTAAATAGCGAATCCCTTGCCCCTAGATTGAAATATAAAGTTACTGTCATGGTAATGTGTTACAGTAGTAATTGCATTTACCAGTATTTTTCTTTCAAGGCGTATTTCATGTATGTATCGGACATTTGTTTATTATTTGTATTAAATAGTATTATTGATTTTATATTACTTATATTAAGACTAAAATTTGACTTTTTGACTCTTTTTGTTCCAGGTCAATAGCTAGTTTCCGAGTCTATTGTTCTCTCCGTTTCTTTCCGGCACTTAACGTTAATATAAATATAAATCCCCCGTGAGATAACGCTACACATAACTTCCTGTAAAGAATAAATCAAAATAGTTTATGACCTCCATTAAGGTCAATTTTCAAAATAATTCTCCGGCTTTATTACAGTTGTAATCAAGAACTTCCGATTTGTTGAAGGAAAAACGTAAAAAAGGAAACTCACAAATTTGTCGCTTTTATTATACTGTTTTAAGCAGCAAAACTAAATGAAAGAGTTAATTATATTAAACTTTCTGGCCAATTAGAAATGAGAATGAAATATATAAATGTAAAGTACAAATCCAATACATAAACACTCAATACATATAATTATCATCTGTGTATCAAGTAAACTACGCACATACAGAAGATGATGAATACAGCTACACTGCCACTACCCGTCGACAAGTTTGTGGTGGTGGAGCGATAATGTTGACCAAACACTACCCAACAGTGGTAGGCTTCCAGCTACTTCCCTCTATTCTAAACCATAGGCAGCTGGAGCTCTTTTCTCTTTTAATCCATACGTCCCTACTTCTATGGGATAGCTCTACACTTTCCAACCCTCTTCTCTACACTGCTGACCAGGTCGTCGTACTTGGTTCTCTTCCTCGCATTTGCCTGATTCCATCTTTCCTCCCAAAGCACTGTCAGTTCCACAATCATCAGTTTCTTGCAAGTTGTTAAAAACAGAACAATATTTGCCGTAGTGTTGTATGGACAATGCTTTGAAGCTGGGCTTATTCATTTTCCTCTCAAGAATGTTTGTCGTTTCTCGGAGAACTTGGTCGTGTCTCCAGCGATATCTTCCTTGTGTAAGGGCTTGCTGGCAGTATGACAAAATGTGTTCCAGCGTACCTTTTTTCCCAAAAAGTGAGTATGAGGACTCTGTTGTTAGTCTCCAGCAGTGTAGATTGTTTGGTTTGGGCAGCACAGCATAGACAGCTCGAATCAGAAATTTGAATTGGAAATGTTTGTATTTCAAAATGTCTGTCCATGATAATTTTTTTGTCTGTTGTTCGCCACTTTGTCTAATGTCCTTGGCTTCCAACCTGCACTGCATTTACTCTCCTTGTTTCTTCTTCTAGACGTCTGACTTCTCCTTGAACCATGGACCTCTGCTCTGGAGCCTTTGCGCTCTTCCAAGTTTGCCTTTGGGTTGACCCGAGTCCTTGTCTTGCTGTGCAGGATGTCCCTTCTATGTCTCGGTGACGTAGTCGACTTTCTGCATCTTCAACAGCTCGGCTTGCTGACCAACGCCTGCCTGTTCGTAGTTCTATTCCTGCTCTTCTTAATAGTGAGTCTCTAGAATCCTTTAATGGCATGACCAGTCTCGCCTTGCTGACCTTGTACCCCTCAACGATGGATGTTAGGTGGAGTTGTAGCATTCCAAATGCTGTATAGAGACCTGCATTGTTTTTGTTTTTTTGTTTATCTTCTATTCCATATTTCTACTGTTGAGGTAGGTAACTCATACAACACCAGGGGCCACATCAGTCGAGGGAGAAGACCATGCTGGAAAATCCATGCCTTGAATTTCTCTGGAAGTCTATTTGCTTCAGTCGTTTTTAGTCCATCAGTCAGTTGCTGCAACACTCGACCTACATTGTTCTTGTCGCTAAGAAAATCATCAAACCACTTCCCAAGACATTCGGTTGCGTTGTCAACCAAAGAAGAGATCGGCTCTCCCTGCACTGTCATATCTGCATGCGTCTTGATCTTGCCCTACCTCAGGATAAGGACCCTTGATTACCGAGGTTTGAATGCCATCTCGGCCCATGTCACAACATCTTCAAGAGCCCTCAGGCTCCATCTGGCTTGGATGCGGGATCTGGTTGTTAGCGTAAGGTTGTCGATGAATGCAGAAGATGAAATTGTTTCTTTGGAGTGACATATATTGAACTATAGCCGCCGATGCCATACAAATTACAAAACACTGAAAGCTTGCCAGAATTAATTTTTCACGGCATTTAACGGACATGGGTTTGTCTTATTCATATAATACATTGTCGTCAAACTTCTTTTTTTTTGTCGTTAAATGTGCTTTGCAACGTGCATAAATGTACATACCGGTTGATTACTACTCCATATACGAGTAAATACGTGTTAACGTGTTTTATTTCGCTATACCCGGCCTCGGCATCAACCTCGATCGAATATGTATCTGTTTAAACACAGCAGATATTCTATAATGCACAACATGAAGTAATCTATGCGTGCAAATGAACACAATTGTTGAATCTCTATAAAATGAAAGTAGCCGAACATGCATAATGAGGCACGTGTTTAACAATACAGAGTGTAAGAAAGTGTCATTTTATATGATGAATAGATTACATTTTATCCTCTTATATGAATTGCAAAACAAAGCTTGACACAGATATGTTATTGATAAAACTGTTTGTAGTTAATCTCCTTAAATTACCACACTCATGCCCAAATACCTCCATCTAAAATAAATTTTCATTATTTTTGACAATGTGCAATGTGTTGTTTTTTTTAAATAATTTGATGTAATTCAAGGTAAGTTCTTCCGTAAAAGTAACTGATTTATCAAATCATACATCGAAAATGTATTTTCAGCGGATATCTTTCATATGCTTGATATAAACAGTGTTAGCGCTTATTGTTAGGTTAACTTTGTTAAAACAGCCAATTTCATTTTGTGTTCCCATCTTGTATTCCAGAACAAAAACGTATCATAAAACATATCGATATTGTCGTGTCTATTCATTTGAGAAATATAATGCAGTAAGCATATTTTTTTTGTCTGATTATTTTCAAAAATTGTTTTGAACAAATTTAAAGGTAAACAATAGCATACATATTAAATTGTCAAACCTGCTATAATGCGTAATAAACATGTTGTTTTAGTAACATGAACTACACATTGTTAATGTTATATTTGTTCGGCATTGTTCACTTGAATTTCAATAAAGCTTTATTCCTGTCTTTAATCGAAGTAGTTGTTTTTATTTTCACTAATCGAAACGCTTGATTATATTTGTTCTAATATAGAATTTATTGTCGATGTTTTCCATTGATAGTAATCATGCTGTGTTGTTCAAATGTGACATTTATTGTAAATTTGTGTAAACTTGTCGTTTAACCCATTATATGTTTCGCAGGTTAGGTTGTTATTCTTTGGTGTGTTTTTATGTTTGTCAAAGTTTTAAATCAGATATCGTTTCGACATGTTATATGAAGAAATAAATAAATTACATATGTCTATTACATTTCCAATTCTATATCATATTTGTTGATGGTTATATCAGTTTAGTACGACTTAATGTTCCTTATTATTATATCATCTGAATTCAGTAGAAGTGTATACATGCATATCAGAATCAACAATATCCTTATGCTGTAGGAAGGTTAACAATATTCAAGGAAGAGTTATATTTATTCATGCTATCATTGCTGCTAATGCCGTTAGATGCATATTAGATGCCAAATAACAAATAATCAGAGAATATTGACAAAAGTAGTTCACTTGTCTGTAATGGAACATCTCAAAGATATTAACACTGTGCATTTAAAGCTTAAATGGTTAATGCAACAGCAAAATCATAATGAGTTTTAGGTTCTTTTTAAATTGCTATTATTTCCAGCTATATTAAATGCAGTTTTATATTATTTATTTTGGTTTACTACTCCAGTGCATATTAGAAAACATGGGGTAAATAAAAACGTTTGTATTGACTTTATTTTTAAACTTTTAGCAGAATCAAAACGGATTGTTTTGTTCAAAATGTTAAGATATTTCTTTTCCGTAAACACACTAGACCAGTTAATAATTGCACATGTATAAACCCACATGGGGTGGCATTTAGTAATTGCAGCGTCCTTTCGTCCGTCCTTCCGTCCGGTATTTCGTGTACGGCCTGTATCTTTGCCATGCATAGATGTATTTGTTGATACTCAGTACAAATGATCAACATAATATGACGACGTTTCGCGAGTAAGACCTACACCAATACCTCAAAGCTCAGGGTCACAAAGGTGACAAAGACGAGGGACATTAATTGATTACATGTCCTTGCAGTCCGTTATCTGTATACCTACTTTCCTGTCATCCAGTAATCTCGATGACAGATGCACCTGATCCTGTATCAAGTTCCACAAACGTACCGATCTTTACACAAGAGAAGAAAACATTTTTTAAGTAGAGTTACTGTATTTACAATCTTACATTACCATAAACATTGCCATAAACATTAGATTTGAGCGTCATTAAATTTTATGTTTAAAGATGTTTTTGTCCTTTTCTAGAGGCACGACCGGTACAATTTAGACTATGGACTATTTTTGAGGAGTAGCTATATGTTACTGGATGTCACATTGTTTGAAGAGTTTTGAAGTAAATGATTAAGCATATTTATATGGATTTTGACGATTTCACTGTTATCAAATGATCGGTTGATGGATAACCATTTTGCCTTTGGACCAGTAAAGTTTTTAGTTTATGAAAACAATTTATTTATATTTAGCACATAAAATGCATTAAATATCAGAGCAGTGACTTTCCATGCAAAGAGTGTAGAGTACACATTATGATGTGCTGAGAAATATACATACTAAGCTATGTGTTAACATCACCCAACTAGATATGAGCAGAAGAATATTCCAATCCTGTTTACATTTACCGACGTAAATTGCGGCATTTATACTTGTCAATATTTTTCGAATATTTTTGACTCCATTGATTGACATTTCTATTTTCATCAAACAGTCTATCATTTGTATAAAATCATTCGCCAAGTATACCACTGTTGCCACATTTCAAGACAACTAGAAAACTGAAAATTTCTATTATTTGTGTCGTAAATTACATCAGGTGGCAGCTAGTGTGATCGCAATGACAGATGTGAACATTGCACAATACATGTGTTCAAATATGTTTTTAAAAAATTAGTGCACTATGTGTGGTTTTTATAATGAACATCGCCTCAAATGTCATTGTCGTCTTCAATTTTCGTTAATTAGTACTACTGAGCTGTCTCCATTTAATCCGTCTGGCGAAACCAAATATATCATTTTCACTTTTTGCGGCAATGCAATTGATTTATAGGTGTAGACATAGATAATGTTCATGTAGTTGATTTAACATTCTTAAGTGACTTCGGCATCATCGGAAATGCTTTTTATTTTCTAGTTTGAATGCATATGGTATATAACTTCCTTGATGTGATTTCCCCAAATCGATGTTTATATTGGTTAAGTCAATATCAGTATTGATTCCTCAGATTACAGAACAAAGGTTGTACATACATTCAGAAAGTAGACGTCAATTACACTAACAGTGTGTTTGAACAAGTTTTCTACTCATTGCGGAATATATTTCGGCAAAAAACAGGAAGTTAAGACCTAAATTACACAATGTAACTGTTAACTGAATGCTAATTGCATCAGATGGCATCTCGTATGGTCGTCATGACGGATGTAAACATTGCACAAAACATAAAATACGTCGTCGGGATATAATGTACTCTGCTGTCTCATCTTCTTTGTGTGTGGGTGGGTGCGTGCGTGCGTACGTGTAAGAAGTGTCAGTTAAAAATATAACGGCATGAAAAGCTTAAAAAAAGACCGGTTGTTATAATGATTTGTTTCTATTTATTACAAACACATGTATGTGCTTTGTCCCAAATTTATTTATATGATAACCAAGTTAACGAGTGAACCAAGAAAATGTTGTAAGTATTAAACGGCAATATGACAGTGGATACAGTATGGTAGCTATAAGCCATTTGACGATCACAGTTGTCAGATTCATTATTTGCACGTTATTTGCACAGCATAAAAAAAGTCAGCAAGATCATGTATAATAATTGTTTTCTATTATTATATACTTTGTCTGGTTTCAAATATATTCATATGTGAATCAAATTATCCCTGTATTGTGATTTTAAGATCTATTGCCATTTTTTGTTTTCCCGCTTAATCAAATTTGTTTTTAAAAAATGAATGCACTGTATTGTGATTCTTATTATGAACATCGCTTGAAATGTCATTGTCGTCTGCGAATTTCGTTAATTATTACTGCTGAGCTGTCTCCGCTATAGCAGTTGGATGAAATCGAATACATCATAACTTATTTACTTTTTGCAGCAATAAAATTAATGTATAGGTGCAGACAAATATTTTAGAGGAGTTGATTTAATATGCTTAAGTGGTTGCTGCACCATCGAAAACCTCATTTGCTTTCTTGTTTGAATGACATATGCATTATAATTTCCTAGATGTGATTACCCAAATCGATGATTATATTGGTTTACATGGTCAATATCAGTATTGATTCCCGAATACAGAACAAAGGTTGTACAGACATTCTGGAAGTAAACGTTAATTACACTAAAAGGTTGTTTGAACACAATTTCTGCTGGTTGCAAGCAACATTTCGTCAATAAACAGGTTAAGACCTAGATTGCGCATCGTAGCTGTTACCTGACTGTTAAGCATGCAAACTATACAAGAGACTAATAAATGTCCCTAAACCGTTGGATGTCTGTTTTGAATGATAAGCAAAATATGATAATTTGAACCGTGTACCAAAGCTTACAGAAGATAATAAAGGACACATTGTACAGTGTCGTTGCCAATATTGCTTATTATATAAATGTGTGACTTTTATCACGAAATAAAATACCACAAAAATATTACCGAAAATGCACCACAGTTCATGCACAAGATATTCCGAAATTCGATATGTCGATAGTATCGCTTCCATTAAATCAAATATAATAACGTATTTTCAAATTGGAAAATGTCGGATTGAGCTTCGTTTCACTGAGTTATTTAAATTCTATAATTTTTGTAGACTCAAATTCTTTCTTTTGTTATGACATTTATGAATTGCACGACTAATTATGTACCCGTTGACCTTTAATATTCCCTTTGTATTTTGAATGTATTTATTTACTAGACGTATTGTTTACAAAAATAGGAACACGGTATATAGCAGTTTATATGTCACTGGCGTCAACGTAAGCTACTTTTAACTTGATAAATAATATGACATCAGTAAATAATAGAACTATAATAAATGCATTTTGACCAAACAACACAGCTAATATGATATGCTAACAAAACAAAAACAACATTTTGCATTCAGTTTCAAAATTAAATGAATGTGGTAGAAAAACAAGTGTTGCGATATACACGTTAACAACGCGTACGTTTATTATGAAATTATCACGTATTTACGAATTGGTGCATCGATGTGTTTTTCTGCTCTTCACGTCAACGAATTTGATACAAAAGCCAAGACTAGAAGTAATGTCATCTTGAATTTGTGTAATTGATTTTTTTTATATAGAAAATGACCAACGAATAAAACTGTTAATTTGAAAAACATGTTTAACACATATACATATTGCATTTGCCATTATTGATTCGTATAATCTATAACTGTATGATAGCGTTTTTGGCTGTGATAACGTACATAAATATCCAAGCACAACAATTCAGATAACATATGTCTAACGCCGCCTTTGTTATTCTAAATATTGGCTGTTATGGTGGTCGCTTCCATCGATTACTAAGTCAACTATTAAATACATATTTTTTTGTATTATTTAGCTGATGTATTTAATCGTTCTGTAAACATCATCATCATTTTAATGGTGATAAATGATTATATTGCTTTATAAATGAAATACCTATGTGTTAGTGGTCAACTTTTTGCGGTGTTGATTACGTAAAATTTCATGACAAGTGATTATTAAATAAATAACCTAAAACGAGTATTTGAATTAAATTTGAAAAGTATGAGCATGGATTTTGAGTTAGTTTCCCGACCAAAGATTAAATAAAGACACTAGTACTTAGTTTTGTAAAACGAAATGCTGAAACCATATTCAATACCATATGTTTTGTAAAAACTATATCAATTCTATGGGAAAATGCTAGCAAAATCATTTAACCAACAACTGCTTACCGTTCTTAATTTTATGTAATGAAATATGTTTATCATGAAATATAATATTTCTGTTTGCCGCTGCTAACTTGAATATGCTTATAGAAACATCTTACTAGGGAAAAAGGTATTGATACAAACACTCGTTTTTTTTATAACCTGTAGGTGCTTGATACTTTATTATACTTATTACTGTTTGTAAAGTATACAGAACCGTAAATCTATAATAAAAAGAAGAATAGATTTATAATTGAAACAAAAAATCAACATCAGAAAATATAGGTTTGTTCAAATATAAATGCAAAATGCTTTTAAAAATTCCCGCCATTCTTTGTTGTTGGATTTTACACACATTGAAGCTCGCTAATAATATAAAAACAAGGACGTAGCGTATTCTAAGACGCTGACATCTCACTGCTCAGGTCGTAGGTGTAATACCGCTGCACCAAAAAGTTTTATGTGAGAAAGTTTGTAAGTTATTTGCGGAAGGGCGGTGATAATACTCTGATTCAGGATATGCAATATATAACCTTTTTATTTTTCGAAAACTTCATTACAAAACATAATATATCCGTATTGGGCTTATCAATGTGTAAATATAGCTAAATGACCCTACTGCCCGTTTTGTGAACATATACTTCACCTTGAATAATAAGTTTAAGAAACTCTTTTTACATCAATTAAAACAACGCTAATGACGATGACAACTGCGAAACATGACTTATATTTTCTCTAAGTTTGCTTTACTTATTTCAACACACATTTTGTCTTTTCAGTACTTAGGATGTTCCCCTAAACAGCTGTCAATCCTGTGAATCATGTTGTTTACGGTCACATTATTCTTTAAATAAGTAATTATATAATTACAGCGAATGTTTGTATATGTCGATTGATTTGGCTCGCTGTTTTTGCAACATAAACTCGAAAGGTTTCCAAAGATCGTAACTCAGTGAAGATGTTAAAATAATAATTATTAGGTATATTAGAAATATGACTTGCTAGCTTAAACAATTTAATGTTATAAGCATCGCAACCATTGAAGACTCTTTAACAGTGAACATGGTGAAATCAAAAGGGTCAAAGAAACGCATAAAACTAACGCCGATTTTGTTCGACATCTACTTTTAATATGTAAGGCGTAGTTAAAACATAGGCAACTGTACAACAATTTAACTTAACGATTTTGCTGAACAAATGAATATTCTATATATATTATAATGGTTAACTCAAGTAAACATCATATCGACAACGTATTTTATTTTTTGCAAATCAGCTGTAAAACTCTAACAAGTCATGAGTAAATCCCTTAACTACTTAATTGAGAGAGACACATGTACAAATGTATGGGAAATGACAATCATATAATATTTCTATGAAAATTATAGTATCAAATCTCTAAATGTAGTGGTAGGAAAACATGTTGTGGAGAGGATTGAAACGCCATATGTAAATACGAAACATGCATGTAATATAAAGTATGAAATATCCTCTATAATAATACGGTAGTACTTTTAAAGCGTGTTGTGTTCAGTCTCACACAAATATGTGAACGGTTTGGCTCTAAGACTATAGAATAGAAAAATACTGTAGAATAGAATGCAATAACAATTGTCTTAAAATAGTGTTAAGTCATTATTATTTCAACTCATTAATTTTGATGTCTGCAAAATTTAAATATGTTGAGGGTTTAGACAAAATCATAATGCAATAGCTAAACATTTAACACAAATGTCACTCATACACACAAATATCACAATTTTTTTTATTTTAAAGGTTCACATTATTTTACTGATCAGTCACAACACGTTTATTTGAGATCAATTTTTATTTTTTTTATTTTCATAAATTAGGTTTGACACGTTTCCTTGGCAACGTATTATTATTTAGATTGATTACGTTTCTGGTTTCAACAAAGAATTACCATTTCTGTCAACACACAGCGTTTTTCCAATATCCAGATTATATTGACACGTTTTATACCCTAAATTGTAATGCATTGTACATATATTTGCTATGGAACATTCTGAGTCGTGTTTGCATGGTTTCTGTGGCATACAGATGTCGTTTTGACAATCGCCATCCGGACATTTGTAATTGCAATGCATCTTAGGATAACAAATAAGATGAAAGGCACAAAACTCCTCCGGACAGCAACCCTCGGAACAATAGCGGTACTGAAAGTAGAAAAAGATATATTGTT
The DNA here is from genome assembly GCA_029582155.1 of Panopea generosa. Lineage (NCBI taxonomy): Eukaryota > Metazoa > Mollusca > Bivalvia > Adapedonta > Hiatellidae > Panopea > Panopea generosa. The sequence continues at coordinate 3,527,183 of CM055895.1, read as the reverse complement.
GAATTTTCAAAGAAAAGGTATAATCAATTTTGCCCATTTTATATAAAAGCATGAACATAAATGAATGTCCGATAGAAATTGACCAAGCAGCATGAATGCTGTTCGTTTTCATAATAGGTGCAATGTAAACAATAGTAAATGTTAGTCACAAAATTTTAACGTTCAATGGCAAAATGTCCCCCGTCATTTCAAAACAAGAAATAGCAGTAGAAACGTCGGATTATAAACGTGAATGCAGTCTTTTATTACTACAAAACAACATGGTTAAACAAACTTGAAATTATGTTATTAAACATATATAATTGTATCTGTGACATTATAAACCATTCTTAACTTATTAAATACATCATCGTCTGTTTACCATTATTTCATACATTCAGCTTAATTTTCATTATTTATATCTAATTACGTTATTGAATCGATGTTTAGCCAGATGCTGAATTACATCCAATATTTGAAAATGCTTCACAATTAGGTAAGTACCGTCAATAAATATTGAGCTTTCAGAAATCTGCAAACTTAATTAGAGTTTAAATGTATTAATTCATTAAAGTTATTATACGTGTGGTATAACATGGTTATACATGGTAAACCCTTCACATTTCTTTTTATTTGTTCTGTTAATTTTTCAACATTTGCAATATATGTTGTTCATTTTTTTAATTTTTCAATTTCGTTTCCTTTGTTTTGAAGACATGTTAAGATATGTTTTAAGATAAGATTTATAAATTGGTGTACAGTTAATGATACTGATTAAAAAATCATAAAGAAATGTTCTTTTTCTCTTTAATTGCTGTAAGTGTAATTGTTCAATGAATATAATCCTCTATCATATACATGCTCCGGTATAATTAAACGACTGAAAGCTTATTTAAAATATATAATCACCCAGAGAATACATACAAAAGACAATGCTGCTATTAACGTTGCACAATCTTAATCTTTAATTGGAATAACTGCAACAAAATAATTTAGTTCATGCATTATATTCGTAGGAAATCAAAGACAGTTACTGTTATAAGTGAGTTGAACTTAACCTACATACAGATAATCAAAATATAACTGCAAGGTAAATTGGTTTGTTGCGTGCCGAAAAGCATTTATATTAAAGAATATGAACAATGGAGATTGATGGAATCTCTCGAATTGGGGTGGTAAATGATAATTCACTTTATCAAGAGCGTTAACTTTTATAAACACCGATATGTACAACTCGTTAAATTAACATATTAAGCGTTTACGGAACACCATTGTTTTTTTTTTTGTTTTGCAAAAATAATAAAAAAAAACATTAATAAAACTACGTTTGGTTTAATGAAATGTTACATCCATAAATACTATTTTAATACACCAAGTGTTTTTGAATTTTAAATTGATCTTCTGTATATAAATAAGAAAACATTGTTAATAAAGCTAGCAATTGCCTGTCAAAATGATTTATTATTTAAAATAAGAACAGCTACTCTTAATATTTGAGGAGTCTAATAATTATTATGTCTGTTTATCCTGTTCATGCTACTAATGATCACTCTCACTTCACCAACACGGTTGGCTATCTGTGTATGTTTATGTTGTATATTTTGTGTGTTTTACGCATGCATTGGTTCATTGTATTGTGTATGATGATGAGCTGTATATATTTCAGTCGATATAAAATATATGTTTAGTTCTGTTCTTTTTTATTTGAGATTCTAAATCACAAAAGGCACAATGATACTAGATTACAAAACAAAAACACGAAATTAAGATGATTGTTAATTTGATTAAAATGATTGACATTTAAATTTCTTTATCTCACTTAAAAACTAATCGGATCTAAAGATAGCAATGTTTAGTTGATTGCAATCTACATGATAAAGATCGATAAACTAAAACTGTATATTGATTGATTTATTATGCAGTTTCCAATGGTTTGGACATATCATTACAAAGATATTCATTTGATATAATGGCAGTCTATAATGAAACACTTTGAAAAAATCATAATGGTATATTGAAATGAAATACAATACTCGTAGTTTATTAAACTTGATATATGATTCGACAATATATTAGCCACGTTAGTATTATAAGTTTCTATTGCATGTATTGAAATCTGCTTTGGTATAAAAAAGACATGTAGACAGTGTTTTACTGCATTTGGGATAATATGGTCTAGTGCATATTTTATATGGAAGGATAAAATATATAAAAATACCGTATGTGTTTAAAATAATTATTGCAATTAGAAATGTACACAGTAGATCAATATTTTAGCGATGTTGTTAGATCTTACAGAGTCGTTGATATTTTATAAATTGCTGCATGACATTTGGTTAGAACTTTTATTTCATGGAAGGCGATAGTGTGGGTGTTTGATAAAAAAGTGGAATTAGCTGTTGTCTGTGTTTTCTGTAGGTTTACTACAATCCACACGCACAGTAAGAAAGACAAATTATACTGATTACATTTTGATAGATATGTCTTTGCGCAATACATAACGTCTGTCGAAAAAACATACGTTACATTACATCATCGGTTTTTTAAAGCCAACAGTTGGCTCCAAATCAACATGTTTTTTTTCGTCATTATGAAAAATAATATTTTTGCAGTATTGAAAGTCGAACAAATGCATCGATTGTTCCACACTTTCTTACAACCTAGATAAATGTTATGACGTCTACCAAGGTAAGTCCAATAGTTTCGACCTCGTGGGAATTTGTCCTATCGATCATTAAAAAAGATGCTTTTACGTATTCATGATAATACAGGTAAACAAGTAAATGTAATGCCATTTTAAAAGTATCAATGTGCTTAAATATGTATAAATACATTTCATTTGAACTATTACACTGGAGTTGTTTTAATTTATAAATATGCCTTTCGTTACGATTGTTACATGGAGAGAATTCAATAAAATATCTCCTGATGCTTTAAGTATTTTGATCGCAAATCAAAACGTTTATAGAGTTACTCAATTAACATAATACAACCAAATTAAATATATGATATATATATATATATATATTTCAAAATACATAGCTTTAAATGGGAAAGTATCAGTTACTTGCGGAGAGGGGGTGTGCTCGAGTACTGGTTAATCCAAGGAAATAGTGGTTAGGATAACTGCTCATCTGTTAGCCCTCGATGGCATAAAAATAACGCTAAATATTCAATCAATCAAAATATATAATAGAAGCAATGGGAATTAGAAAAAACAGTGTTACTGATTCTGCTTAATGTCCATCCTCATTTTATTTAGAAACACTCAACAAGTATCAACTATTTTGCTACATACTCTTAACTATTATAAATTATAAGAATATTACATGGGTATGAGGTTCGGATAGGAAATTCCGTCCCGAGGGATAACTGTTTTAGCGGGAACGAGGCTCTATTCGAACGGAAAAGCCAGGAATGATTCTTTTTCTTGCATACCAAACATATTGAACAATTATTTTGATTTAATTTTATTATAGATTTTACAACGACCGCTTTGAAGAAGTTTAATTATATGATTTACTTCATACAGTTTATACGTAACATCATCTTGATGGTTCCAGCGTCACAGCGCGAGAATTTGATCTCGGCCATAGGGCGAGATAGATATATCTAACTCTAGTAAAAATGCAGATATTCTTATCCGGTGTGCAAGAAAGAAATATCTAGTCCCGGTAAAAATGAAGATATCCTTATCCGGTGTGCAAGGAAATATACGCCAGTAACGTTATTGTTAGAACCATTACTGTCAAATGACTATAGGTTTATATTGATTGTATATTGTATAATTGATCTACTTTTTACAAACCTTAATAAAATGTTCTGTTTTTTTTTCAATATTACTACCTGCCGATTCATCTGATTATATTTTTTATATTGTGACTTTTTGTGACAAACATGAAAATGACGTCAATGTATGATTGTATATATATCTTGATACGTTGATATCTTGTTTTTATCGTTATAGAGTAGTGAAATAAACCTAAACAGCTAACCGATATGAAAGGAAACTGCATTTGCCTTCTATTGTTTAAACGATTCTGGTAGTTTGAATATGTTTGTTAAATTACAGTATAAATTCATTCATTACTCTTTCTGGTTCGGAAATGTGTCTGTTGCCTCATATGCAATACACGCACAGTGTGTGATTTATGACAATAGCATACTTATTGTTATGCAAACATTCATCTGCACTGATGCATCACATCATTATACGACAAGAAACCATTAATCAATTAAAATCAAAACCTGTTTATACATCCTACAAAGAAGAGATGCATATTGGGGCAAGATCTTATTCGGCTTTTATACGCACATGAAGAAGATTTATTATATATTAAAGCAAGAACATCATTAAACAGTTTGTTGGACAATTTAAATGTGTTTCACATTAAATATCTAATGATGAAACTTGGCATAACAATGTTTAATAAATGTCTTATAATTTAGTTAACTGCTAGACATAAAGATAATAATGAGCCAAAGTATTTTACAACACGTTTCTTACAATAATTATTTAGCGTTGCAAATGGAACTTTTTTTCGCATTCAATAATTCTATTACATATTTGTAATATGTTATCAATCATTTTGCTGTTTACATACTTACGTTTTCAAATGGTCTAAAGATAGAAAACCGATGTGACATGGGTTCGACTCTCAGCATAACCATATTGCTAATCATAAAACATACACACAAACACGCGTTGTAGTTGTTGCATCCTAAGAAAGTTCGGCAAGATAGTTAATTATAACACTTCCCATTTACATGCTAGGCAAAAGCTTCAGTAAACAAGTTTTAAGCGTCAAAATATCATTTTAAAATTAAGCATTTCAAGGCGGCTACCTTTGTCGTCTCATTGTCAGTATGTTTTATTTTGTCATTATTATTATTATTATTATTATTCGATGTAATGTTTATATTTGTGTTTATAAGGTGACTGTATAATTTGAATGCTACTTATAAATACTAATCGAAAATGCTTTTTATTAAAGTTTTTAAAATTACTAAGTTCCAACTAAATATACGTTTTGTAATGTCTTCCCAATCAGTTCAATGGAATTTCAACTACTGCATATAATTCACAGATATCTAATTGATTATATATTTTATATTATTAAAAAAGTACTCACCCGTCTACAATCCACACTTAATATAAAAATCATTAAATAAACGTAAACTGTCTTTACAATTCTTGCTCTGTTGTGATTATCCCCTGCCATTTCAATAAACAACAAACAGCGTTAGTAATCCTTAATTAATTATACGTAATTGTCACACTTTCAAAGCAAACCTAAGGCATGCTTTAATTATAATATCTCAACTATCACAGTGTCCAAATTAATTCCATTGTAAAAATGAAAATGTAATAACAAAAGTTAATTCCGTAAGATAAGAATTCCAGAAATGTTGGGGCAGCTAGGAACAAATTACGTGCATCTCATACAAGTACATCTCGCTATGTGTGTGGGATAACATTAGCAGTCGTTATTGGTTATTTGTGACGCACCAGGAACGATAACAATGCCCAATACGGAAATTGCAACAATATTTATTGAAAAAAACAGACAGTCACTATTATATTTGCAAGGACTGCAAATATTTCATTACAGCACAGACATGTTCATGTTGTCGCAATTGTAAGAGTGTAGTTTAGAGGGAGAGGGTTTATTTGTATTTAAACAAGTTTTATGAAGTGGTGAAGGAAGTGTGCGTTTGAGGTAATCCGTAAGGCAAGGGTAAGCTCAACATTGACTGTTAATTTTGATCCGTATATTGATGTTGTTTTCGCTGTTATTCTGGCTGTGTCCCTTCAATAATACACGTCTATTTGTGTGTATATTTCCTTATTTTTGAAGCGGGATTTGCACCGTTTAAATCGATGCTAAGGGGTTTAGTAAATGGAGTTTCAAATTGTATTACCACTAATGAAAATACCTAATGAAACCAAGTTCTTCTTTGGATTGCGTTCTGCGCTTCCAATGTGCTCTTTGTCAGATATGGTTGATTATAACAACAGAATGGACATACACAATGGCACGGTCCTTTGACTCAACGTTTTTACATAGTCTGAGTATTCATGGAGACCAATTGTTTTGTTTGAGAATATAAAACCGTTTACGCTGGTGTGGAACGTATTTGCATATTTCATAACTACTCGTATACAGACTCAATACAACCTAGTCCTGTATGTTCTTTTCTTGGTTGCGTTCTTTGTTTCCAAAGGTGTCTTTATACTATTTTTGACAACATTAGTTGTATATACTATGTGGTGGCACCGTACTTTGACTCAGTGGCGGTATTGTTTCTGATTCATAGTTGAATACCGAGTCTGATGTTTTCTTCTTTAGGTTGCGTTTGTACTTCAAGGGTGTATTTTATTCAATATTATTTACGACGACATTTGCATCTATTCTTTTGCGTTTCCTATTAAAATTTGTTACACTGTTGTTTGGTAAATTTTCTATGAAAGGATATGTGTTTGTCAACATTCTAATCCAAGTTAAGCTGAAACATCAATATTGCAAAACATCAGACACTGTTTATAAATAATACCGAAAAACAGTGCACATTAATTAAAGGTATCCAAATATCTGTTTAAGTATATTATTATTAATGCGCGAAGATAGTACAAATATTTAATTTGATATTAAAAGTTTTATTCATTTTTACTTATAAATAAGTTATTTAACTGTTCATGAAAACTCTAAACAATCCTAAATATGATATTAAATCTGCAGAACATATAGAAAACATTAAAGCGCGTCACTTACATAGCTTGTTAGACTAATAGGCAAACATTACATGCTATAATCATATAAAACAAGTTTTGATAGTTTATACAAATCGACCAATTGTATTGAATTTCTTTAGGTTTACAAATTATATAACTACTTAAATTTTGCAAATGTAGTGTAGTGTACCTGTTTGCTGATTGTCGCCTGTAATATACATGGTTAAACAATAAATACTGTCATCTTTATCATCCTTAATGAAAACTGGCCCGATACATGCGACGCTGATATTTTATTATTTCCGCACACTTCTATGAATAGATATTTGTTAAACTATATACTGCCGGGAAATGATAAAGAAAGCAATCAATGAATGATGTTTAAATAATTCACCTGGCAGTAGTTTTACAGACGTCCTGATGTTGTTTTGAGTTAGATCAATCGCTTAATTTACAGTATGTTTTCCTGTAGGCTACAGGATGTTGCTACAAGTGATTATCGTAGAGTGCAGGCCTTACAAACAATAGTAACATTTTGTTACACAATAACATAATAAAGTTTCCAACTAGCAAGGCAGACAACGTTATATCGCGGAAACAATTTAACATTTCGTATGTTAACTATCCCATAAAATAATTAATTTGCAGTGAATCATCATCACCGAGTGAAAAGTAAGTATTCATATTGTGTTATTTTACAATGAAAACAATACGTAAGGTGGATTCTATATATACTCATTTCTTATTAATCGTTGCAACAATAACGTATTGTGCATATGGAATGCGTAGTGTTTTGTATATATTGATGTAAATTTTAATCTATAACAAGTCTGGTAAGTTATTCTATTCGTATTGTAGTAGAACCTATTAGTTGTGCCATTAACAAGTTATTGATTGATTTTTAACTTGTACCATGTATGTATATAATATTTATATCCAGAAAAAACTGTGTTGATGTATTTAGAACATAACAGCAGTCTCAACAATGACACATGTCACTTTCCTTTGTAGTCATTGTCAATACATTAATACAATAAAAATGAAAATAAATAGTATCTATAACTATACCTTTAAAGGGTCATATAATAATATAACGATCACCAGCAGACATCAGTTGTTATTTATTTTGTAAAGATACCCCATTTTACACAGACATATCATTGATTTCATTGTTCAATACCGTCGTTGTGATAATGGAATATCACCATAAACCGGAAACATTAAAGTAAATATTTCGGACCCCGAATCGGAAAATGTATTACTAAACATTTGAATAATGAGACCCTGTCATTACTGTTTTTGTTTGATAATGCCATGTCTGTTGTTATTTCGTTAATTGAACGACTAATTCAAACAAACTTAGTAACATTATCATTATCCTGGCATGGAAACATCAATATGTGGTAGTTGAACGATTCTTTCTACAGCTGAGTTGTCCCATGCTACAACTAACTCAAGCAATCAAGATATCATTCATTGGGACAGAAACTAACCGAGATATACATAAAGTATCTTGAAGTTGAAGGTGAAACTTGTTAAAAAAAGATTAAATATAATAATGGATTTTTAAAGAATCAGTTATTAAAAGAATAATAAAATGAAACAACAACTGAAAAGTCTGTTTTGACAGAAACATGATTATTAGTAAGTAATTTATATAATTTAGTAAGTATTTTCACTGTTATATCTATTTAATGAAAGGGACACACCAAAGCACTTATTTGATATTTAAAAAAGTTCAATACCAAACCAACCACTATTGACTCACGAGACAAAAACCTCCAATTAACTCATTGGACAACATATTCTATCATTCGCAACGTCGAATTATATTTTATTTGTGTATGTTTTTTTTTGTTTGTTTTAGTTTATTAACGAATTTCATAACAAAAATAAGCTTAAGCTAGGGTATATAATTTGTTAAGACTCTTGTGTATCCCTTACAAATTAATACATATAGTATGTATATATACTAGACTCATGGACGGTTTGTTTGAAGGATGGCCAACAAACCTAATGATCCTTGCAAACCTAATACGGGTGGATTAAACGGATCACTTTAAAGTGATTAAAATTTAAAAAAAAATGTAAAAAAATAATAAAGGTCCTAAAGAGAATTATTGGAGTTTACAATCATCTATAAACAAAATGACAAGTAACTAATGAGTAGTAAAACATTGCATATCAGTCTTGTTATTGCGGAGTGCATAATTGACAAGGATTAAACTAATAATATGTATCAGTTCATTATCATATAAATCAGTGCACATTTAAATTATCGTAAATCTTCTAAAAGGTATTCACTTACAAACGATCATAGAAACCTCTTTCTTTGTGACAACTTAAATATAAAGTTTCGTTAGAAAAACACAGTTCAGTATAAATTTAATTTTAGTTTTATACTAATTTATTTTAGCTCGCTTGCGAGGAAATCTCTAAGCCTATTTGAACCGCTCTCGAGCCCATTTTCTGAGTAGAATCAGATCTGAGATCATTTTTATTGAGTCATCGGGCCGAGTTGGAGATCTATCCCGCACTGTATCCACTACGCTACCGCCGCGCTATTTTGTGAAGAGAGTCTTCCCATTGGAGGATTATAATCTAGAGGTAAGAGGATACTATCGTGTTTGAATTGATTGTGACGCATCGAAACAATTGTGGAGGAATGCACCATACAAGTGGAGGAATGCACCATACCAGTGGTACTTAGTTCATAATAGTAGAACGGTTTAGTGGCGGAGACGTGTATTAATTATGCATATTCCTTTTTAATCGTTAACATTGATTTGGAAATAAATCGGCATCCTCATAATAAAATTACGATTGATATTGTTCTAATATATGCAATTGCTTATCAAGCTATATTTTCATATCATACGAAAGAAAATAAAACATGTTTACAGATGTTTAAATTATTGCCAATTGACTAAACAGTAAATTGAGTCAGTGCACATTTAATGAAATAAATAGGGCTTAAACTAGTAAAATTTGCTCAGACAGGCATATATTGTATCTATGTAATAAGAAACCAGATTGATCTTAAAACTGTTTGCTAAATAATTGAAATCTTACTTCCTTTTGTTCTGGTGGTTCATGAAATATTCATTTAAGCCTGTAGAACACATATTGATTATTACATGATCTGCAAAACCAAGCTTAAATGTATCACTCAGTGTTGCTTGCAAAAATAATATCGAATAAACCGTTTTTTTTCGGAAGTGAAGGATGTTGTACATTCCACATTTTTTAAAATTGCCATATATTAGCTTTATTGTCATGAATTCTATTTTGATGCAGTCCATTTCAAACTAATTTCATTTTCTATCAACAAGGTAGATATAAAGGTAAATACATATTTATACATACACTGTACATGCATATACCAACAAGATAATGCTTAATACGAAGGCACCGGTCATGAACAATTTCTTTTAAGCACATATGGTCATATCGTACATGTATATATAGATGCTATATGATCATTTATTGAAATTTATTTGGAATTTTTTGACCAGTGCCTGTGACATTGTACATGTACCAGTAAGAAACTAATTACTTAAATAAATACTAATTAGTAACTAATAAACTGGTTTACCTTGTTTGAGACCAATTTTCATTTTATGTTTAGCACATGCCATATACTACTGAAATGGTTCATTAAATTTGCTTCTATAAAACATAAGTTTCCTAGGCTGCGTTTTACAAAATAACTTACGATATATATCGACGTAAGTCAATTTGACAATTTCTCTGTTGTGTGTTCAAATATTGATCGACATTTAAAATGATTGTGTTTTCAAACTTTATGCATGATTTGAGCCAACTTGGCTTCATTTGGATGAAAATCAAAAATATTATGTCGGTTTACGTTTACGTCAATTTTTGTCGTAAGTTTTTTTTTTGTGTGAAACGCAGTCCAGGTCAGTAACCATCATGTATGAGTTACTTTTACTAGTTAAATAATTTTACATTTACGATTATAACAAAATCTATGCTACAAGATACACTGTTCTAAATATGCAGACGTGAAATTGCTTCTACAATTGAATTCTGTCAAACTAGCATGCATGACCAAATTTGTTCATTTTCTATAATAAAAGGAACAAGATGGCAGTTTTTAAGAAATCTGACTGTGGTATTACACACCTTAACAACCGATGTTATGAGTCGTAATACAAGTAAGTAAAATATTTAATTTTACATTGACTTCCTAATACATGTAAAACCTTACTGTTCATCAAACACGTTACATCGTTTCAAAACTTTACAAGATAATAATAACAAAGGGTACGATTGGACGAATATAGGGACATGTGTCCAGTGCCTCCGTCATTTTATGGCTTTCATAATTTTGTCATAAGGCCTTCCGGTCTTCTTACAAATTTACAGGAAAACAGTATGTCCAACAGTAAAGTAGTCAACAGCCAAACACTAAACATTCATTAACAATTAAATCCGTATATACATATCACTACTTTTAAAATGACCCTCGTACATATGAACGAGCCGTATTCGTTATAACGTATGGTAATTTATTACATCGCGTTGAATATAAACATTATGCTTTAGCACATTAATAAAGAATTTATATCAATTTCATCCAAAGTGAATAAATAATAACTTTACGAATATTTCCTGATAAACGTTCAATAAAATATGTCCTCAAGACGGAAAGCAAACCTATGAGGCAGTATAATAAATCTAAATTATTGCAGATAGCTTGAAAGCAAAATCTACGAATCCAAACGAGACAAATAAGTGTCTGTACAGCTGCTACCAGTCAGGTACACTCGTCTGCAGTCAAACACGGAACTAATACACCACTGCGGTCATATGATACACATTGGAGGAAAATCCACTATAAAACAATTTACAATACATGGCTCGATACATAATCTAATTAATTTCCTTGCGTGTGTAAGAATAAAACCAAAGGATTATAAACGCCAGAATGACAGTTCTTCAGACGTGCTTGGATACAATTTCTCCGCCAAAGCTTTTGAAGTTGCTATATTTGGCGTTAAACATTACGATGCTATAATAAATCTGACTTTATTACTGCCATACTGACACATGATGCAACTAATCAGGAAAATAAAGAAGAGACGAATGCAATTGTACTGAGTGTGTTTGTCTCTTGTTTCTTTTCTTGATTAGCGATTCGTGTTTAAAAGCAATGTTACGACAGGTTTCATCTTGTGGCAATAGCTATTACTGTAACGAATCTCAGATGGTTCAATTGCATTTTAAAATGTTAACACACACACACACAAGGTATGTATGCATTACACGTACATGTATTACAACAGGTACCTGTCTGCATCAGAAAGAGGCATACTTGGCTTTATTGTGTTTTTGTTTATAAACGGAGCATGAGAGCTTATGGTTTAGTCTTGATTAAATAATTGAAAGCAAATGCAGATTCCTACAATATTGGTTGTTAATGAAAAACTAGTTTAGTACCGTACCAGTAATGTATATCATTTTTTGAATCCATTGTCATTTTCTACTATTAACTAATTAGCGATCTGAGACAATACGATTATCATTTCAATGGACTGTTGGAAATTAGTTGTGATGAAAACCTAAAACACACACTCATTGACACACTGAAATACAATAAAGAGTATTTTGAAAAACTCATTTTTTAAAAAAAACATCAGAGAGTTGGAAAAAAATTAAGCTAGGTTCAGCCGACATAACTTTCAATTTAAATTTGCAATAGAGTAGACCCTAGACATCTGTAATATGATTTTGTTAAGTCTATTATATTGAAAACGAGACAATATATTTGTCTGCATCCTGTGCATACACGCTTTACAAAATAAAGTGAACTTTTTTAAATGGCAAATAATTTATATTCTATTTATAGTACAAGTACTTGTAAACTGTGTTTGCAGTTACATGTCTGCACGGATCTTTATCGGTCAGTGCTTAACATCGATCAATACGAAAATGTTAATTCTATATATCTAATATTGATTTTAAAAAGAAATAAATTTGAATTAAACTAAATGAACACAGAAGTCAGTGTATACATCCGTTTGCAACATTTTAGTATATATTTTTATGCTAATTTTCTGTAATCGTTTGAGGTCAACGTTTCAAGAAACTTCATGTCCAATGATTGATTGTCGTCATGCTAATGATCAGTGCATATGGTTGGTACATACAAGTAGTCATAAGCATTCCCCTAGGCCAACACAACCAATACAAATAACATCCCTTGTCGTGAGGAGGGTAAAGGGAGATAACCGCGGACCAGAAATGCCTCCATTTTGTACCGGAAGTTGATGTTTTTACCGGAAATGCCGCCATATTGGACCGGAAGTTTTATTTTTTAAACCGGAAATGTCGATATCTTGGACAAAAAATTCTACCTGAAGACGTTACGCTTGGTAATATATGTCGGTACATGTAAGGTTAGTTTAAACAACAATTTATTCACATAAGGCCATATGTTTAACAATGAAGCAATAAAAGCATACATTAAACACATTGTGTGGAAAAAAGCTTTTAAAGCTTGTGTAAATCTGCTTCCCTAACAGTTATTTTACTTGCCATTATATACTATATCATATTGTTCCGTACTTATTTCAAATTTGCCAAAATATGCATTAAATAACAAAAGAGCACACTAGCTGATTTATAATATTTCCAGTAACAAAAAATATTATAACGTGGCGAAATAGACATCCGAGTAAACAGTATAAAGAAGATACGGTCATATAGAAGTATGAATGCGTTTGCTGATTGCTTTAAATTCAAGCAGTGGTCACATCATGTTAAAAAGGGGCAAACTTGATCATTTACTTTGATTTCATTCTGACTCAAAATGATATTTTTCTGTCCAGTATGTCGAAACTTCAGGTCCTAAAAGTAAACATCCGGTTCAAAATGGCGAAACCGATGAAATAAAATTCAGGTGATAATCCGAACTCCACTTGTCTAGTCCACTTTACTTCCGGTTCGTAGAAAGTAAACACTCCTTCAGTTGACAGTATTTTTGTTTAATGCTGGTTTTCAACTCATTGTCAATCTTACATTGAATACTGGGTAAATTACGCAGCCCCAAATGCAAATCCGCGAACATTATAGAGGAATTCCGATTGATTATTAACGAGAAGAGAAGACACTCACGCTCCGTCCCATTCTGGCAGGTATCATATTTTAACATTGTTTACATAATTACATGTATAGTGTCATAATGCTTATTCAGGCTTCAATGTTTATTTATGCGTGGAAAGTTAACCTCTTTCTTGAACGCCCGATTGTTTCTTATAAAAATTATGCGGACTCAATTTCCGGTCTAAATATTGACAATCTTTAACAAACTACATATTTTTATTTGATGTATTTTTGAAAAAATAAGATAAACAATTAAACTTTTTACAAATGTACTAAAAGATTAATCATGATATTAATTTTTCAATGGACGCCGTTTGCAGCCTGAGTCACAGTCAAAATACGTTAATTGGCTTCTGTATGCAGATTAATGAAATAAAAGTTCCAGTCCTATATGGCGGCACTTCCGGTTAAAAAATCAACTGCCGTTACAAAACGGATGCATTTCCTATCCAGGGTTATCTAACTTTTTTTCTCCTCACGAAAGGAGCAGTAATGTGCATCTATTTGTTTATGTTTATGACTACCCATACACACAAGAGTAATAACGATAATACGGAGTTGTGCATTTGCAATGGTGATACAATTAATATAAAATAAAGGACATTGGCATAGAAACATTTCAAGAACTCGTATTTGCACTGGAAGGTCATTTATACTCGTAGAAAAAGATTATGCAATGAGAAAGATTTAGAATAAATATATTACAATACATATTATAAATGCAAATTTAGTTGTTTGTCGGTAGATGGAAAACAGTTCAGCGTGATGCCAGACAATCCGGGTGCTACTTAAAAAGACAACAAACGCAATTTATTAAAATGAATGGTTCAGTTAGCATTAGAAACTTTGACGGTGCTTGTATTTCTCGTTATCACGGCGACATTGGTTTCTGCCTGTTTTTCGAATATTGATACATCAGCATGCATTGATGAATAATGAAAACAATACCTATAATGCACGTAGCTGCGTTTCAAATGCATATGCATCACAATGTTATCAGAAACTTTCAATTATGCATTGCGTGTGGGATGTAATAAAACAATTTGCAAATTACATTATGCTGCATATCATATATCGAATTCCTGATTTGAAAAACACCCATACGTTTCATGCAATCAAGTTGTCTGACTACTAAATGTCAAAGAGTAATGTACAGTACAGTCAGCATTGGGTCATAATATACATTCATCTTTTAAGGAATTGCCGAATTATCAGTTTTATTTCTAATAAAGACGTTCGTCTTCATCTATTATATACCGAATGGACAAAAGAAACTATTATTTCATTATTTCAAATTCAATAAAAGAAGTTTTCCTGTATTTTAGATAACGTAAGTAACATAAAAAGACGTATAAAGAGTTTTCAAAATGTCACAATGCA
Organism: Panopea generosa; assembly: GCA_029582155.1. Classification (NCBI taxonomy): domain Eukaryota; kingdom Metazoa; phylum Mollusca; class Bivalvia; order Adapedonta; family Hiatellidae; genus Panopea; species Panopea generosa. Next base: position 3,511,963 of record CM055895.1, on the reverse strand, counting down.
CCAGGAGTGTAACTATACATTTTTCCGGGATAAACGTTTTTAATTTTATATACGTTTTAGTATGATGAAACAGTTAATGGCAAATCTTAAGTAAATGGTCACCCGACTAATAAATTCATATGAGATGCTTTTCAAATGAGCAAACGTTGTATATACATTTGTATTAATACGAATACTGAAATCGCTAAACAAGCCAGTTCCTATGAGACCCTCTATGTAGCATATACGATTAACTCCTTACATTTCAAGTAGCACTTGTATTCAAGTCGATATTAAGTAATAGATATTTATATAATATTCGAGATCAAAGACTTAAATATAGTTTGTTTAAGGTGTTTTCATAAGGTGCCTTGCTTACTGGGTTATTTTACTCATGGATTAGGGAATCATGATAACCATTTTTTTCTCCTATTTATATAATCGTGTGTGCATGAATTGCATGTGCAGACAATGTAATATGTGAACTTTTAATATTAAATTTCAGTCAGGAAAGCTACTAATAAATTATTTTTATGTTTCTGCGTCATAACAGCTTACACTATTGTAGCATTCTGTTAATTTTGAGGTTATTCTATAAGAGCACATACTTAACCATTTGTAATTAACTAATTCCTTGATCGGAAGCGGATTACATGACATTGACATTTATCTTAACTAGCAACCTGACAAAAACTGTTTTACGCTTCTCTTTTCTAATAAAAACATAATACATCTGATGTTATAAAGATATAAACTAGGACTGAATAATAATGGATATGCATTTGAAACAACGAGAGTTATTTGATCCGGGTATGTAATATTTGCGAGACTTCAAACGACCTGCACTTATATGTAGCATATAATTTTATATTCTAGAAGTTTGTACGCATTTTACTTTCATGTGGAGCGTCGTATGTTCTTATGCATAATGTAATATATAATAGTAAACAATACTGAATTTTAATTTAAAGTTATACGAAGTTTCTAATTTCTGGTATGTGCACATAACTATAACTATCTAATAACAAATAGAAAGGTTGGGAAAGAACTTAAATGTGTACGTGCATTCCTTAAATTAAATATGTGTTACAGTACATTACATTATATACACGTACATAAATCCTATAAACACAAAGAAAAGTCATATAGAAACGAATATACATGTAAACACACAAATATCTATGTATCTTTTTTGCACATAATAACATCATTAATAAGATATTGGTTATGTCAACCTTAACTTCGATAACTCAATCCCGACATGACTTGACAAAACATTTCGAGTTAAGGGGTGTTTTAACCAAGTAGTGTTTAATATCATACCGTACATGTACATGTATATGCATTGGAATTGGAATTCGGCCTTGAGCAGAAAGTGGTTCGAGCCATATTTAGTGTGCCAGAGATCCGTGTTCGATTCAACAAATTTCTATTGTATTAAAGTGTTTCTTTTCTGGAATTGTTGGAATGTTTTTTGTGTCCAAGTTCTATTGTATTAAAGTATTTCTTTTCTGGAATTGTTTGAATGATATGTGTGTTCATTTACATAGAAGACAACTGTGGCTATAATGTTATATTATAAATACCGTAATATTACGAGGGATGCAGTTTCTGTCTTCCAGTTGAATAACGTATTGATTGGTTACTTGTTGTCGTCGAAACTACACGAGGACCGGAAGGTAGGTTGATTACCGAGTACAATGACATGTCGTCAATTAATGCCACTCTCTCGCATAGTTTTACCTTACAGTTTCATAGTATGGATACAATAAACATCAATATTGCAAACTGCTAGCATGTGAATTAGAAGAAAGTAAACAAACACGACAGTGATGTAATGGTCATTGGCTCCTCGACTTAACTGTATCCCATGTTTCTATGATATGTTTTTTAGTGTAATAAATCGTCTCCAACACATGAAATATTGACCCCATTGAGCAACAAGTTGCTATGAGCTTTCATGTTTCATGTATTTATATCACCTTTGTGCTCCAAGGATATGGTATATAATAGTTGATTCATAAGAAAATGACATTAATTTCTGCTGGAGGGTTTGTTTTTGTAAAGCGTTCTTATAAATTAAACGTGTTAACAATTTATTTTACTTTTATGTGTGCTGTATATATCATGGGTAGAAACCACAATAGCTAACATGGTCATAGATAAGCGCCAGGTGTGTTAACGGATATTTTGTTAAAAATAAGAGTAAAAAAAATCTTTATTTTCGATGATACATGTATCACTTCTTATCGTAACGCGGTAAGATCTCTAAAATACAAAGTATTAAATATATGCGCATGTAAGAAATAACACGAAGTTTTCACCATTTGTTTCAATCTAATGACTCATTCTTTGCTTGAAATTTCAATTTTTTTTTTCCGTTGCGCATATAAATAATTATATTCATTTTAGAAATACTCATAGGCTACAACGTTATTTGAAAAAGGTATTATATTGGCCTAAAAATATATTTTTTTAAAAACGGTGAAAGGTTGATGAAAGATGAAAGTGTGGATGCTTAAAGCAACATTTCATTCTTTGAATTTCATAACACACATCAAATATTACGACATGTCAAATCTGTGTAAACACATAAACCGTCACACACTCTTGGATCAAAAGAACAGATTTTGTCAATGTCTGGTATTGTTCCCAATGTCAGCTATACAGGTACGGCAACGTGATTGCAATGATCGTACTACTGCCCTTACATCCCTTAGTGGTATGAGATTCCATCCAGCAGGACAACGCAATTCTCCAGACTGCGCGCGTAACACAGCGGTTATTGCACACCAATGGTATCAATGTCCTCCCATGGCCAGCGATGTCACCAGACCCTGCTCCCATTATACATGAGCGGGGCATGCTGCGACAGAAGTTTCGACGTCTACCGGTTAAACCCCAGACAAAAGCGCAACTGGATGCGGCACTTCTCCACGAATGGAATCTCATGTCACAAAGGGATATAAGGGCAGTGGTACGATCAATGCGATCATGGTGTCTTAACTGTATAGCCGCCAACGGAGGTCATGCCTGACATTGACAAAATATATACTTTTGTAAATGTTGCTCTAAGCATCCATACCTTTATCTTTTATCAACATTTAAACGTTTTCGAAAATAATCCATTTCAAAACGAGGTGCTGTATATTTCACAGCTGCCGAACTGTTACATGAATGCGTTGACCTCCATCTAAACATAATTCAGTATCTTCCAGAACTGTTATTCGGTTGCCCTTCACCTTTCTCCACTGGAACGAAAGTTCGGCCATCATCAAATAATCTGTTATATTCATATATCAAATATTAACAAATTGTTAATTATAATCATAAATTTAGTGTCCATTGATGCTTTGCCTTTATTTACGGAAAGTTAATCGTTCTAAATGAGATCTTAATTTACAGGAGTCATGATTGCAGAGAATATGAGCTTCTAAGCCATTAACAGAGATTGTATTGTCAATTACTGTAAATGTCAATTCCACAAGTTTCCCGCGAATCCTTTCAATTTTATTTGAGTATCAGGCACAAAACACATGCTTTTATTCGTTGTTCCTGGTATTTGTGAATATAACATTAGCTGGAAGCAAAAGCAGACAAAAACGCATTGTGATCGTATCGGTTGCATGCACAACTATATTGATCATAACCGACTGTTTAAACAAAGCAAACTTTGCAAATATGTGTTAACATTTTTATTTTATTTAAAATAGTTGAAAGGGGTACTCTGAGGGTATTGATGTATTCTCAAGATAAGCTGAGAAAAATAAAAAAAAATTATTATGATATCATTATTAGATGCAATCATTATTGTTAGTACGTACATTTATAACTTGTAAATTTGCAGAGATAAGTATGCACAATTATAGAAAAATATCAATATGTTTAAATTGAAAAACGCACATCTCTCTTAATAGTATGCTTTTTTTCATAAAAGATAATATTTTAATGGGATGTCCCCGCCATATTTGAATGGATATGCATGGTATAGTAGTAGAGTATCAGACCTATGATCGGCTGGTTGTGGGTCCGATCCTCCGTCACGGTTACGTTTGGTGTCCTTGAGCAAGACACTTTTTTCCATATATGCTTAGTACTAGTTATACCCAGGAAGACCTCGAGCATCATTTGTATAAGTTGTAATATCTTGTTTCACAATCGAATAAATTAGCTTAGGCTAAATTAAATTACATTAATGAAAAAATGACGTAACGTCAAAAAGTCTAAATGTTGAAACACGTTACATTGATTAGCGGTTTTTACAACAGATTAATAAAATATGTTATACAGTTTATACTATAATACCAAAACGAGACTAATATACTTTATAAACCAAAATTATAAATGCATAATTAATATCGGATCTATGATTCACACAGTTCCTATAAAAATACATAAAAAGCAGATTATAGGAAAAGCGATATTACCGGCAAATAGTCTTCAAATATTAAACAATAAGTTTAAGATCACCAGTCACAGTAAATATTGGCATCATTCATTTATTTATCATTCATTCATTGTATATTATGATATTGTTATTATTATAGTATATCGCAACGCTGGAAGAGGAAGCTCGGTCCATAAAATTTCTTATCCCAAATTTATGACTTTTCATGCGTTTCAAGACATTTTGGTTTGTTTTGGTCATATATTTAAAAATGAATATTACATTGTTTTACTATTTAAAAGATAAATGACTTCTCTAAATGCGCAATTTCCATTAAGGCGGACATAAAATTTCTAATGTCAAATTTATGACTATCCATACGTTTCGAGATATTTTGGTTTGTTTGGCCATATATTGAATATTACATTTTGTTACTCTTGAAAAGATAAATGACTATTTAGAAGCATAATTTCCATTAAGGCGGATATCAATGTTTGTTCAGTAATAGAACTGTTGAAGTAGTTTCTTTCTACGATATAGTAGCAAGTTAATTGTTTTCTCTGTAAATAAAGTATCTACTTATTTACTTACTTATCTACTGCATTTTTTTCTCACAAACTTCTGGCAATCTACCTTAAATTACATTTATTTAATGTACTAAACAAACGCGAGTGTACATTACCACAATAACTAAACCTGATCAGAATGGTCGTATATTGCATGTACCAAGGTCCAGTAGTTCAAAGCACTATTAGATTGACAGATTTTTGAATTCATGCTATTTTGCGGTTTAATCATTCAAGGTAACAATTTAAAGGCAATCGTAACGAAATATTATTCTATTTCTTTATATAACTCATTATACTAGATGTGAACAGTTTGAATATTACAGATATAAAATATACATTACTTTACTTAGCAAAGCGTTAAACTAGCATAGTTTTGAACAAATCAGCCCAGTACGTTAATTTAAGTCGATATCCAGCAATAATGTTTTTCTTCATTTTTAAGAGGATATGGAAATCAGATGATTTGGTGAATCTATACCGCTGTACATCCCGGGGGTACATCCTATTTTGGTTTGTACATATGTTCTGCTGTTTTTACCACTTTTTACCATATGATGTATAGCTTTTATCCCTATATTTTGCATAATGCAATGTAGAGCTTTGACCCTCCTCTTTGGACACATAAAATGTAGAACTTAGATTCCTTGTTTAATTCTTAATCAAAATTTAAAATGTATAGTTGTGTTAATTTATTTTTACTGCAATACATTTCTTTCAAATTCAAATGCATATTTTGTTCATAAGACGCATGTTTGATATTCTTAATGAAATCCAAAGGCTTATGTCATTGTGTAGACAAAGTTTTATTTATATAAAATGTGGAGTTTACAGCCCTATATAATTTCTTTGAATGCACAGTTTCGGACCCTATAATTGATTTGAGTTGACTATAAACAATTTAGGCTTCAATGTAGAGTTTGTGCTTATGTTTTGAAGTTCCTAGGGCACATACAAAGCCATTTTCAGATCAAGTGCCTCCCCCAGATGTACACCATACACTTATGATATGATACATTTGTGCACAAATCAAACGGGTTTTCGTAAACAATAAACAGACAGTTTACCGAACACATTCAGAAAAAAAAAGAAATGATAAACATGACTTGTGCAGTTATATTAATTATACTATGAAAGCAAGTTCAGATGATCAGTATGAAATGACTGGATATGCACAAAAACGTATAGTGTATAAGACAATGCTTAATGATTGAGAATTCCAGAAAAAAATCTATACCCTTTGTGTTGATAACTTAAAAACGGAATGACTGTTATGAAATATTTACAGAGTTAAAAATGCTTAAGATTTATTAGTCCTTGGATACTAAATTAAAGATATATTTGAAAATAAAGTTCAGTTTAAAACAATATCAAAACACTCGCATTTGACGCTTAATAAGATTTATACAAAGACTGTGATTGCTTGGTAAAGTGGTTTAACAATCAATAAATTCCCTGGGAATTCTAACAAACGCGTTTGTCAATTTCAATGACAAGTGTTTTCATTATTTTAAAGAAGATGTGTATTCTGAAGATGTGTATTCTGAATACGTGAGTGAACTAGTTTTAAAGCGAATTGATAGTGCCGATATAATTTAACAACTGGTATCAAGTTTTATTTTATATATAATTCAAACAAGATCGTAAGAAGTAGCAGTAGTTGACACGTTTCAAATGGCTCATGTGTTTAATAAGAATGGTGTCAGTTTTATATTTGTACAAACGATTTGCTTTACCATTACCATGACTACTAGTCAATGTTAGTTTTTTCAAAAGTGATACAATGTACATCATTGTTTAAAGTCGCATTGTTTCTGAAAGCAGAGGTTAGTTGGTAGTATTTTGTCTTCTGTACATATTAGTCACGTCGTTATGATAATACCTTATATATGAAAATATGTATTCTCCTCTTGTGACCCGCCGTTTTCCACTATTTTTTTGCGAAAATACAGTGTGTGACTTTTCAGTGTTTTGCGAAAGTTAACGTCGTTCCGATAAATGGAATTGCGTTTGCGACAGCTTGAACAAATTACCATTATATGAGCTACTTAATGGTGTGTCAAAACAACTTATGTATTCCTTGTGTCAGTTAAAATCGCTAAACAGTATACATATTAATAATACATGGATAAAAAATATATAACGACTAACAGCTATTTCTGTTGTATTATATTATCAAAATAAGTAAGAAATATTGGTGCTGTCATTTTCGTTTGCATAATACCTGACCACTGAGTGTCGGTGGATTTATTTTTGCTGCTTCTGTATTAACAACGCACCATCTTTGCTAACGCTAAAAACTTTAAAGTGTAGTCCAGCTAAAGAGGTCTAAATAAAAATCTTAAAAATGGCGTAATTCAATGTTTCAGTTAAATCTATCAAAGGGATTGCATTTTTAATTAAATAATTATTTCCGCATATTTTGGGATTCATAATTTATCAACAGTTATATAGGTCACATTATATATTTAACGACACCCTTTTCAACAATTTTAGTTATTTTGCTTTTGAATCAGAAGATATATTCCTGCAACGCAAAACAATACTTTAAAATCATTTCTATGAGGATTTCTTTTACCATGGAACTCCTTAGCCATATTGTTATTATTAATAAAAAAATGTATTAAAAAAGTAAAAAGTACAGAAAATAGTTCCAATATGACTGTAATTTAATCCAATTGACTTAGAATAATCAGCGAAGATCGCCAAATAAGTGGATAGACATAACGGATAAAACATCAGCCAAAGCATTAAAAAGTGTTTTGATGAGAATAATTGTAGTTCAGTCGAACTACCACCGTCTGATGCCAACAGAGAGCCTAAAAATGTATATGAAGATTGAGAGCCAAACAATGTTGATGGAGAGTCAAACACTGCAGATGGAGATGGAGAGTCAATCAATGTAGATGCCGACTGAGATCCAAATAACGTAGATGAAGGTTGAGAGCCAAACAATGAAAATGGAGATGGATAGCCAAACAATGTAGATGCCGACTGAGAGCCAAATAATGTAGATGGAGATTGTGAGCCAAATAATATAGATAGAGATTGAAAGCCAAACAATGTAGATGCTGACTGAGAGCAAAATAATGAAGATGGAGACTGAGGCCATATAATGTAGATGGAGATTGAGAGCCAAACATTGTAGATGCCGACTGAGAGCTAAATAATGTATTACCACTAAATACATTTTGTGTGTATTGCCACCATATATAGTATGTATGTATTGCCGCTATACATATTTTGTGTGTATTATCACAAGATACATTTTGTGTGTATATCCGCCATATGTATTTTGTATGTTTTACCGCCATATATATAATGTCTGTATTACCGCGATATTCATTGTGTGAGAATTATCGCCATATATATTTTGTATGTTTTACCGTCATATATATTTTGTGTGTTTTACCGCTTTATTCATTTTGTGTTTATTACCGCCATATACATTTTGTGTGTATTACCGCCATATTCATTTTGTGTGTATAACCGCCATGTATATTTTGTTTGTATTACCGCCATATATATTTTGTGTGTATTGCCGCGGTATATGTTGTATGTATTACCGCAATATACATTTGTGTGTATTACCGCCGTATATATTTGGTGTGTTTTGCCGCCATTGATATTTTGTGTGTTTTACAGCGGTTTTGACATAAACATAAGACACATTGATTTAAACTATATACACCATCATCATCAACATTTATATCAAAATAAAATATTTCATTACGTGACAGTTATTTGCTATAAATTGAATCTCATATCTATTAAATTAGGCATCCATCATTGATATGTCTTTGTTTTGCGAAATATATTACGAATAATAACGATACAGCTTGCAAGCTTACATATTTTAAATATAGTAAACAAAAGAATTGTATCTTTCAACTGAAAATATTTTGTCGCAATGAAAAAATAATTTTCCATATAAAATGTGTGTGTAGAATGAAATGCAATATATAACATATTAATTATGACATACAATTAAATACAATATATATTACAAATCAGTTATGTCATAACAATAAAATACATTTTATTATATATATTAATAACGTTCATACAACTAAATAAAAACTATAAAATATATAATTTCATAATCGTTTTATGTTCAATAATGCATCAAATATCATTTTTCTCTTGTATATATAATATATATAAAGAAATAATACGAAGTAAGCATGACAACACAATGCTTTGTCATATTGTACTGTGTCATAGCTTGTTTGATAAATACCTAGAGTACCATGCCATCACTTAAATTACTAAGCGTGTACTCCATGGAAATTTATTAATTAAGTCATTCAACGACGCAGTGACATGTTTGCAGATTGAACCGACCCTACAAACACGCTAAGCTTGGCTTGTAGTGTTCATTCACATTTACATTTCTGGTTATTTAGTTATTCACATCTAATTTTCCCAGTGACTTTGCTATTATACAGTTTGTAACTATTTGGTTTGACAATCAGTCTGCCTTGCTAATTTAATCGATTATTATCAGAAGATTTACTGTATAATACAACAACTCTCCACTTCACGAACCAGCCATCGTTCTGTCGACTTATCTTACTCGATTGTTTAACTCTTCCAGATAGTGTCACCGATTATGGGCATGGAGAAGTTCTACATGTGCGCTCACTTATACAAGACACAGCGACGCTTCCAACGTGCTTGCGACCAGATCAATATTCTTGACCAGCGGTACACCGAAAGCACGTGACGAACACCAGACGTTATTCTGTTATACTCTACGCATGCGCATTATCGTCGTTGAAGGGATGCTGAAGACGTTTTGTCATTACGCTTGTTTGAAGAAAAATGAAGTTCTGAATCTGCGTTTCAAATTATCGCAGAAAGTCCAGACGACTGTGAAACTGTGTACAGCGGAATAGGCGATGATTCTATGGAGGAATCCGATGGAGAGCAGTAAGAAGATATTAGTATTCCAGGAGACCTCTCCTGAATTTGCATCCTCTTCTATGTCTTTTGGCACACAGCCTGCCAAAACAAGAGAGTGGATCCTACTCTGCTGCCGCAGCTAATGGATGGTCCTTAGATGCATCACACTTACCTCGAAATGTGTGCCTCAAAATTGTTAAACTTACCTTTGTTGTTTATTTTCTCCACCCTAACGAATCTCCCCTCGGTAGGAAAACTGTATTGTTTCAAATATTTAATGAACGAATATATCGTATTTTACAAACTGCAAACACCATTTACATTAAAACAAACATTTACAAACAAAGTAGATAAAGATGCCTTCAACATACAAATACTCTGAACCTACCGGCTCATCACACGGGATATTATTGCAATATAATGTTACAACTTCTTCTTTTAATGTACACTATAACTTTTAATAATCAATTACTATACTATTTAAATAGGCAAGCTAATTAGCGCTATAATAAATTAGTGATCATGATGAATACAAAAGCAATGAGTGTTGTGTGAAAAGTTGCAAGGGTAAGCATTAAATGTCAGGCGCTAATGTCGCAACCAACGTTATATATCGCAATGCTTGCACCAACTCTAAATGTCTCAAAACCATATGTCACGAAATGTCACACCTTTGACGCTAAATGGCTTAAATTTTTGCATCACCTGTATATATCGTAACCCAACGCTTAATGTCACACTTTTTATCACAGCAAAACATGTATTATATTTAAGTAGTATAATCATTATCAAATTAAGTGGTAATCACGATCCCTGACAATGAAGTGTGTGGAGGGGTGAAGGGGGCGGTTCTGATATATTGTTCAACGACCCAAGTTCAGCATTCCAGGGGACCCGGGTTCGATCCTTGGTCGTGGCACTGGAAAGTATGTCCCACATGTCTCATGAATCGGTGTTGTATGCCGCGCATGTAAAAGAACAAAGGATGCTTCTGGAATAGAGTATATTCTGAATCTTGCACTAGCCTCCAAAAAGCTTGAATAACTAACAGTACCCATTTATTACAATCACGAAGAACATAATGCGCCCGCTTTATTAAAAACTTGTCATCAACGGAAATTTAAATCTTCGTCAACTTTCAGAAATACAAGCGCACAGATGAAGAATCTGTTTTGCTAAGAAAGAAACGTGATGAGAGTTCAAAATTAATGTGCTAGAAAGATGAGTATAAAAAAACTTTCACCGGGATTCGAACAAGGATCGCCTGAATAGTAATCTTCAATCAGTCCACTGTATTGTCTTCACTACAAAAAGAAATAAGATACCATTGATATTTGAACGGATATAAAGCTATATTTTTTCTTAAGTGCTTGTTGAGTCCGAGCTATGCTTATTTTATGCACGATTATAAAAAGGATAAGTTGGCTGCTTTTAAAAAGCATCAAATGCTTAGGTCGTAAAAAAGAGGTGGCAATTACAGTGAATGAAGATGTAGGTTAGTGTTTGTACGAAATAGGCTTGTTTGATGGTGTAAGATGCAATATTGCAGTGACTGTTGGAAAGACAAAAAACAACCGCACACCAGGTACTAAATACATGGTTGATACAAAAACCTGATCAGGTTCAGGCTGACTTTGTCAAATTCCGGCTTCAAGGAAAAGGCAAAATGGGGTGTGTTTAAATGTAAATATGAAATGTAATGGCGACCTCCTTATGGCGAATGCAAATGTGTTGAACACGTGGTCGTGACGTTTCAATATGATAGCGCCCACAGTCAATTTCTAAAATGGCCCTTATATAGGGTTCGGTCGCTATGTGACCTAACCAATAATATATATAACATAGAGCAAAATTCAACTGTGTAGTGTGACCTATACATCCTATCGAATCATCTGTCATATTTTTCACTTGTGAATTATCAATATTATTGCTTTTTATCTCAAAACTCTGTCTGCATAAAACTGTATACAGTTTAAAGGGAATATATCAGATTTTTGAAAGTTTTAAATTGAATAAAAACATTATTTCTAATGTGTCTTAATGATAAATTGAAAAGGGCTTTCCTAATTTGGGCTACGGGCCTAGGTAAGACTAAAATAGATTTCCCGCTTACTTGTTTTTTTAATATTTTGTGACGTATTAAATGAGCCACGTGATTTGATTTTGATTTTGATTCTATTCGTAATGCAGGTTTACACGTAATAAACTTTAGTTCATCTTTGAAAAGAGTCCGAATGACGAAGTAAATGACGTCAAGCTGTATTTAAGTGCTGTTGATTTTTAGGATCGGAATTTTGTTTCAAGTCTACCACTACAATTTAATCATCGATTTTGGCACGTTTTGGTTGATTTGACATACTAAACCATTCAAATTTTATTTATTAATGATAATGAGATGCCTTTGATTTATTTTGTAAAATAATTTTATGTTTTAATACATTTAAAGCGTTTTTTTCTGATATACCCCCTTTAAGAGATCTAAGTATTTCGGCGTATGCTGTGTTTTGTAATGACATATTAATTAATATATTAGTAATAATTGTGATAACTAAAAATGAAAGGTCATGAAACATGCAAAGTAAAACAAATATAAATAAGAGTATAAATATAATAATAATATAATAATATAAATAAGAATATGTCTCGTATGTATAAAGGCATTTTTAGGAAATAATATAAAAATATCAATTGAAAACAAATACTACACATACATTATAACACATATAGTACTTTGGAATATTTATATATATATTTGAATATAATATACATGATATACGCTGAAATATAACAAAACAACTGTCCATAAGTGTATCCTGTTTTGCGATTGTATACATCAATTGGTCGTAAATTTAATAACCACATATTTAGGCACTTAGCCCGCAGTTCAATCATGGTTGATCCAATTACAGATCGTTAAACGATTCATGCTAGTCAGTTATAATAACATTACAGCGGTAAATGAATGTTTTCTCAGTCGGGTTCCAACTATTCATTCTCTCCAGATCAATAGATAGCTCGTGATTCTAGGAAAATATTCAGTCAGCACAAATACTTTTATTATTTTTAATGTCAAAAGGAGAAATTGAAAAAAATGTATATAAACATATAATATAATACCGCTCATAGATATGCTCAAGGCGTTTGAATATATAAAAAGTCGGGGTCATTAGGAGAATTGATTGATACAACATTAAACTGGTGCTTTACCACGTATTCCAACATTGTTTGCAACGGTCTCTGATAAAAAAACAAGGGCAAAATCGAGCTCTTTGATTGTATTTGGTATGAATTTAAATAGTTTTAGACAGTGAAACAAGATGCTATAATAGTCATGTGTTTTTTATGGCCATTATATGTTGTCGTTGTCTTTTCATGCGTTCTTAACTCATCAGATATTTGTTATATATTTATATATAATACATTTCTTGTCTTGGAAAGTAAACAAAAACTGTACACTTCTAAACGTCTTTGTAGATTAAGGATTTGCAAAAACGACAAGATAATAATAATTAAGGATAAGAGAAAGTATCCATCAATTCCGTCCGTATAGGTAAATGATTATCATCTAATCAGTCTTTTCAGTCTAATCAGGTATACCGGTCATCGTCGCACATCGAGTTTATACTAATTTATTTTTTGTTAGCTTGATTGAGATGAAAGCTTAGAGCTTATATGAACCGCTCTCGGGTCAGCTTCCTGGGTAGAACCAGTACTGAGTGCTGTTTTATGAGAGACATCGGGTCGATTGGAGGATCGAACCCACAACCTCCGGCGTGAGCGGTCAACACTCTATCCATTACACTACCGTCGCACATTTGAAGAGGAAAGCACAAAGACCACTTGTTCAATCAACGAAACATGAACTAAGCTTAAGGGTGACATAACAGAGCCCTCGCTTAATATTTTAATGATTGATATGTACAGTTACAATGTATGCATTATCTTATATTAAACTTCCACACGTTTCGGGATAGTGTATGCGCAAAAACGGGATAAAACACTTACCTGCTGCGCATAGACTTATCTAAAAGTGTCAAAACGTAATTATCCAGAGTGTTTCCAGAGGTTTCTATAGAACAACGTTAGTGGTAATTGCTATAGCACGTCCGCAAGAGATGTCAAGAAATGATAATAGAATAAACGGTCGCATAAAGCCTTCTGTGGTTTGTCTAAGAAATCTTTTCTCTATTGGGAATTTAAGTCAAGTTTCTTTAGTATGAATCGTATGTTAATGCTGAGAAATTAATCAAAGGAAAATGTCTGTCGTTCTGTATGCACATAGATATAATACAACAGCGCTGCAATATCAAATCCTGGAAACAACTAAAACATTCCACATGGTGTTCAAGGAATTTTTCAATCAATCTTAAACAATAATTTGCTAAGGAGTAAATGGCTATTATATATTGTTTTTCTTGCATCCTGAACTCATCATATATTTGTTTTATATTTAATCTGAAATATAAAAAAAATCTTGCCTTGTGAAAGTCAACAAGAACGCATACTTCTATACGTAGATGTAGTTATGGGAATCGCAAACCTGCAAGATAATAATAATGCTTATGGATAAATCAAAGTATCCAGCAACTCAGTCTGTATAGGACGTAGAAGTAACTGACCATCATTATATCAGTCAAAGTATCCAGCAACTCAGTCTGTATAGGACGTAGAAGTAACTGGCCATCATTATATCAGTCAAAGTATTACCGGTCGTTGTGGCACATTTAAGAAGGAAGATGCGGAGACCACGTGTACAATCAAACATGAACAACGATAAGAGAAATAACCCAGATCAATCTTTTATAGCTGTACTTTTAATGAATGGGATTTATTGTTACAGTATATGTATTCTTTGATATTTACATTCCACATTTGCTTACGACGATTACATTTAAAGGTGTACAAATGTTTTTATCTATGACAGTGTTTCTAGATGTTTCTGTAAAACAACGTTAGTGGTAAAGGCTATAGCACAAGTAGAACAAATGGTGACATAAATCGTTTCTTCATTTGGAATTTAAGTCATATTTCTTGTAGATTATTATTTCATCTGTTTATGTTGTGAAATCAATTAAAGAACGAAGCACATGGTTTTGTACGTAAACACATAACAACAGCATCACAATTTCAAAGCCTGAATACACCTCATTAAATCTGAAACATTTATTTACTAATGATTACAAACTAAGCTGTTTTATACCAGTTAACGTTTATTCCTGGAGCAAGAGCTTGTTGTTCAAACTTTTATTCCTCAATTAATGTTGTTTAACCATGATGTTGGTGATCATAGATTTTACCTTCAAGTTAGACAGAAAGTATGCAGTCACACTAGCTAGTTAAGTCAGTAAAGCATTTGTCTTGTAAGGAAATTGTTTTGAGTACCTGACTGGCTGAATATTTTTCCAGTCCTGTTATGAAAGAAGCTGTCCATCAACACCGAATTTAATCTGGCTATGTCTACTTTCTGATTAAAGAGACTGCTGAATCTAAATAACACTTGAGGCCCCTAAGTTCAATTAGGCGTAATGCTGTCTACAGCATATGTCTCCCTAGAAACCAGGTCTGTTTGAAGCTCTTTTTAATATATGCACCAGTCTTCACCACAGCCATTTAAGCACAGGGGCACCCAGCGCTTGAATGTCAGAAATGGTATTCCCCCAGTGCTTGAATTTTTTAACAAAAAATTTGCAAAGCTTACTTTCCTGTAAATCATTGTTTTCCTTTTAATGCCTAAAATGAAACATACCTAATATGATGACTTTAACTGATTAATACTAGTTTTATTAGTGAAATATATTTCAACGTGCCTTACACAGCGCTTGAATATGTGTAACGCAGGTGTTTACAAACTCTTACCATAGTGCTTGCATTCCTTCCTATGGAGAAATCTGTGCACAATAGATTTATTGTATGCGATTGTATTCTCTATTCCTGCATTTATTCCTTTCATTCTTCTAGTTCACTATGGCCAAACACTGTCATAAATGTCTTAAAAACAAATATTTATTAAAATGGGTAAAACACATCTCATTACCATTAATAAATATAAACCGAATAGTTGAGTATGTCAAATCAACTTAAATGTGACAAATTCGATATGTAAATCGGAGTGGTAAACTTGAAACATTCGTCATTCTGACTCTTTCGAGGATGAAACAATTTTAACTACATGTAATCTGTAAAATGGATCAAATTGAAATCAAAATGACATCTTGTGACTCGTATAATATGTTACAAAATATTATGCAATTTGAAGTAGGAAATCAATTTTAGGCTAACCTAGGGGCGTAGCACAAGTTAGGAAAGCCGTTTCCAATATATTATTTTGGCATGTTTAAATAGATATGTTTTTGGCAATACAGTGACCATATGGTATATTGGTCAAAATTATTTATATAGACAATTTTAAAATTTTGAAAAATCCTGAATATATTCGCTATAAGTACATAATGGCAGGACTCAACAGATAAAATTTTGAACTTTCCTGATATATTCCCTTTAAAATATGTTATTGTTTTTTGATTATGTGTTATACATGATTTTTTTTGATACAGGTTGTCCAGCTTGCCACTACATTATGAAGCTTGAGAAATCTCTGTGTCATGAATAAGAAAGAAACCGCCACCACAGTTGTGTCTCATGGTAGCTGTTAAAACCAGTACTACAAACAGGTATAAACTAAGCTTCTAATTTAAATGTAATTTATATTATTACATTTTAAATGTGATTCCAATCTGAAACCTTTCTTTATATGTTCAGTTATATTCATAGATATTGTGTACCTATGTTACATTTAGATAAGTTGAACAAAATTTACTTGTGAATCGCCATCATGTATTTCCAATGTGATACAGTACAGTATAAACATTACTAAAAGAACAAGTATGTCTAAATTTCATCAATACACTTTAACAGTTGTTAAATATTTCTTCTAGCTTGATTATGAATAGACCTCAGAGCTTCTATTTAAACTGTTCTTAATTCCGCATATGAGTGTTGTTCTTAGGCATAGGGTCGAGCATGGGATCAGTCAAACCCAAAACCTCTGGCTTGAGCAGCCTACACTCTATCCACTACACTACTGCCCAACCTACACACAATGATACAAAAATGTTTATGCTTTAGTGGCAGTGTATCAATATATCACAATAAAGTACAGTTAATAGAGGATCTTACCTGAGTGCTCATTTATTATTGAATTTATTAAACAAGTTGGCAAAAATATATTATGCAAAGCTTTGAACTCATGGAGTGACATTCATTTTTCAATGTTAACTTCTACATTCAAAAAGAGCAGAAGCCCTTAGTTACCGAGTGGTCTTAGTCGCTGTTGTATAAGACTACTTATCTGTTATGGCAGAGGTTATGGGTTTGAGCTTAGCTTGGTCTCAAAACTGCATGTTAGAAAGTTTGCCAGTTACTTGCAGAAGGAGAATTCTGCCTTCTATTCACTGCCTTCTCAAATAAAACTGAATATGCCAAATATATCACCTGCCATTATAGAAAATGGCTCAAACGCCATTCAAAAAGAATTAGAGCTGAGCCTGGTTAGCTCTATTGGTCAAGTGTCTGACTATCAGTCTAAGGGTGTAGTGTTTTAATCCACGGACATAATGGTTAGGTTAACTGATCACATGTTTATAAGAATTAGTTATTGTGATGGTATACAGGATTATAAAAAATATTGCAAAGCACAGTTTTGTTTGCCAGTTTCTTTAAATATTTTTTTTTATTTATTTTTATTTCCACAGCTCAGGAATTCAGCAATGCGGATGTTGATGAAGAACTGACAATTGAAGATCCATGTTGGGGTGATTCGAAAGTGCAAGGAAAGGAATATCAAATACATTGGCTCTTGGCTCAACAGTTAATATTTCAGAATTGATACTGTTTTTCAGATTAGATAATAAGTTCTTAACTAGTGATAGGACAGGCCAAAATCGATATGATTTTATATATACATGAACTTTCTTATTGAGTATAAATAATCATAGTAATCTTCTCAAGAACTGAATACCAAAACTTGTTCATATATTGGTATAGATGATTCCTATAAAAAAGGGCTTTCCAATGTGTTTGAAAGTAGAAGGACTAGGGTACATATGGTGCACAGGAAGCGGCTTTGTTTTACATAGCAATACTATGGAAAAAAAAGAAATGTCTAATCTTTTTATATTTAAGGTAGTAATTAAATTTTTAATTTTTTTTTGTGCATTTTTTAGATATAAATTACTTTTGATTATATTGATATCTGGATCCTTGTTAAGTCATAATGTACTTGAAACTGGGTCCTTTAAAGGGTATGTAATATTCACAAGTGGTCAGCAAGGGCCCGTAAAAGGATAAAATTTAGAAATTTAAAAAGCTGAATAGTCAAATATTTATTCATATTTGATTTAAATGATCCCTAGGGATTTTAAATTTGTTTTAATAAAGCTGCTATGGTTTACAGTAGCATGTAAATAGAGTTTGGTTTGTATTTGGGAACACTTTGCGGAAAACAGGGAATTATCTTTTTCTATTCAAGTTTAGTCATCATTTAAGTAATCTCAAGGTTTAACATATTAATGTTAAGTCATTACATTAGTTCTAATAAAAGAGATTTAATATTCAAAAGAGGTCAGCAAGGCCCAAAAAGTGATTAAATTGTTAAATTTCAGAAATATTCTTCACAATTTCTTTTTTCTTTTTACATAGGAATTCTTATATGTGAAAACAGTGGCTTGACTATTCGAAGAATAAGGAGAGCTATTCTACTCGCCTAAGCGTCGCAGTTCAGGCGTCACACCTTAGTTAAAGTTTTACATGCACGGCTGTAACTCACCAATCACTCAATGTATTTGCTTAAAATTTCACACAAGACGTCCCAGTCAGCAAACCCATTACAGTAACTAGGTAAGATAACTTTTGCTTGAATATAATGCAAATTATGGCCTTTGCTTAACTAAAAAATGCTGGTTAAAGTTTTGCTTGCAAGTACTATTAACCTCATATCTCACCACTCACTCAATGTATTTGACTGAAACTTCACACAAAACTTTCCAGTCATCACACCTACCGCCATAACTAAGTTAGATAACTCTTTCTTATATATAATGCAAATTATGGCCCTTGTTTGACTCATAAATTCTGGTTAAAGTTTTGCATGCGAGTACCAAATCCATCCCACCATCCACTCAACGCAATTGATAGAACATTTATGTTTATGTAAATCTTAGTTTGCAGTTATGAAATCAAAGTTGGAAAGCTCTTGTCAGATTATATTTGGCAAATTTTAGCCCTTGTTTGACTTAGAAACTATGATTAAAGTTTATTTCTCAGGAGTCACTACTGCATGCTTTGGATTGAAACTTGATATATGGTTTTACAGTTAAAAGAGTCCTATCAGATAAGGAAGTGAGACAACTCTTGTTTACTTGGATTGGTCAACAGTCTCTCAATCAAATTGGTAGTTTTGTGACAGAAGATTTTAATAGTCAAAGGCACTGTGTTATTGACTGCTCTTAAGTGATTTTTTTAAATTATATTGAGATGTGAATTCGCTACAGTTGAGACTAGGTCCTTTATTACAGTACAGGGAATTTATTACCCAAAAAGGGTACAATTATGCAACTTACAAAATTAATTTTTCGTGAACTGATCAGTTTTTAGCTTTACCAAAGGCCAGCAGGGCTTGTCATGGTAATTTGTCTGACATCCTTTCGTTAAACTGTTTTCTTGTTGACGCGATAGCACCTTAATTTTTCAGTGAATCTTAACCAAACTTGCACAGCAACCACAATATCTAGGACGAGGTGTTGAATCAGCATGATTTGACCTCAAATGCCCCCACCACAGTCCTTATAAGCACTTTTTAGTCCGATTTTAAGTTTTTGACATTTTAAAGCCATAATAAAAATCGTCAATTTTTTCTAACCGTCCGTGAAAACTACGACTTAATTGGATCCAGAAGATAAAGCTTTCACATAATCACTTTCAATGTATATATTGGCGGAATGGAAAATTTGTGCACAATCCATCGCAATTAATATTAATTAAATAATTTTATTTTTGAAAAAGTGACATCATTTATTACATCTAGTGAGTCGATTTTTCAATTATCGCC
Source organism: Panopea generosa (assembly GCA_029582155.1). Classification (NCBI taxonomy): domain Eukaryota; kingdom Metazoa; phylum Mollusca; class Bivalvia; order Adapedonta; family Hiatellidae; genus Panopea; species Panopea generosa. The sequence continues at coordinate 3,492,021 of CM055895.1, read as the reverse complement.
CGATTTACAATTCTTAAGTGTAATAGAGATAAATAAAACAAAAAAGAAGGTTCTTCCTGACTTTTTTAAAATTTTGCCTGTCGCCAGAGGAGATGATGATCTACCTGCTGATGTTTTCTGGAATTTTTCTCGCTATAAGGACCGATTTTTTAAATCAATTTGTTTTAAAGGAATCTCTATCTTATTTGGTATTTGAAGAAAATGACATATTGACCGATCTTTCAGTTAAAAAGTACTTTTTTCACGATTTTAAGAAGGCATGTGTTTTTCACCAATTTCTGTCAAAATGTAAAATTTGTGACGTCATCTTGACACATATCACTCCGCGAGTCGCTGGCGTTCCTACTGGTTGCAACGCTTCACTGAGAAAAATCTCTCTTCACGAACACTGAATGAAGAAAACAAGTATAAATATGTCATTGTGCTATGCTGTATCAAGGAATTATACAGACAATGCCGACCAATATTCCAAGGTGAGCATACTTGCCATTTTTACAGAACATTGTTTTAATCGTTACGGTAGTTTTAATTAGCAAAGTCACAGTGCTTTTTATAATAATGCAAAATTTAATTATTGAGCATATAAATAAAATGTGTTTTCGTTATTAACCGATGCGATTTGACACATGCGTTGAGAAAAAGAGAACAGCGATCCAGCTGTAGCGATTCTTTTGACTGTCCAGAAATTAAGTCACAATTGATTTATTTTTTTATTTGTTTAAATATTAAGCAGACGACCAGTTATTTCAACAACGTTTTCGTTGGTTCGTTAAAACTTACTAATTCTATCTTGCTAGAAAATTACAGTTATAATAAATGCCTCTTTCAATAGAATATTCATTAAAGCAGTGTTTCTGTCCCTTTATCGATATGGAATTCAACACTGAATAATACAAAAATCCAAAATTGATATACCCGGAATAGTACGGGTCAGTCGTATCAATAAATAGACTTAAAAACCAATAACCGGGCCCAATTAGCTCAGTCGGTTACGCGTCTAGCTTTCAGTCCAGGGGTCCTGAGTTCGAATCCCCACCCGGCAACAGTCTTTGTGATGATTGATATACGATATTGTGTCTCAAAAGACATTATCATTCATCTCTCACCGCTGATTGAAATGGGTTGAAAGTTATTAGTGATTTAAGGAGAAGGGGTGTGTTCGAGTACTGGTTTATCTTTCAGGATCCCAGGTTACAGTGGTTAGGTAAACTGATCGCTGGCATAAAAATGACGCAAATATTCAATAAATCATTAAAACAAATAGGAATTGCATCATTAACAGCATCTACGAAAGTTAATGACAGTACAGATTTTGTTTGAATCAATCAAATTGTCATCAAAACAAAAAAAAACAGCAATGAAATCAACCATTTTTATAGTAAATTCGTACCAATACTCCCTTTTCCAATTCATTTCTGCTCCATAATGAATTGTTATGATTGCGGTACTATATGTAATTGTTTTCTGAAATCTGCAAGCACTGTGTATTATCTAAATAAACATTTCTTTCTCGTTTTGCAGAATTACTGTTCACAAATGACACAGTTGTTCCAATAAAGCATCAGGAATAAGACGTAATAGCGTGGGGAAACGAAATTAATGAAGACCAAACACCAATAGATCTCATTACAGACGATTCTTCACTGACAGCTTTTGAATGGCTGCTAATCCCAACGCCTGTAATTTGACGTCTGTGTGGCCTTATGAAGTACAAGGAAATTTAGGATTGATTCCGTATATAATACGCCAGAATTTCATATAAATGTAGACTAGGAGTTATTTTACAGTGTTTTGTACAATATGGGAATATAGTGTACGAGTACGTATTGTAATGAAACAATATTGGACGAGACGCCGTGATGCCTCCAGTACAATATGAGTTCCGCCAAAATGCGCACGAGTACAATATATTCAATAATGTAAACTTATCTTTTTATTCTATACCTCATTTTGAATGAATTCATCAAAAGTTTAAAGAAAAGTTAAGATATTATTGAATAAAAAATCACGGCAGACGAATGAAGTTTCAGCGACTGTTATTCGGAATATCTAAACGTCTCATTCGTGATGCGGAACATTGTATCGGTTGTTTGTTTTTATCGTTGAAATTTCTATTAAATTTATTTCATTGTATTTTAATCGTCATCTTGAATGTTACAACGAACGTTATGACATATCTTACTGGATCCAACAAACTTCCACATCTACATATTACACGGTCATATAGTAAGATCTGTGGTAAGCGGTTGGTTCTACACTTACAGGTATAGAATAATGAAAAGTATACTTCGGCGGTATTTGAATGTTTATCATAGGCTTTTCATATTTGTATTGAAGTTCGTGATCTTTGTTCGGTATCAGATGATGATTGAAGGATATTCAACTAAATATAAGACAAAATATGGGGGCAGCAGACATACATTCCTAAGACGCTACAACTAGTCAAATAGTATAATAAGGACAACACAAATACAAATGAGAATAAACAACAGAGTGTACCGCTTTGGAAGGTCAGTGACAAACTCGCCATTAATTATTAATGAGAATTTGCTTAGGTAATTGATTGGTACACAATATCTCGCTCTCTCAAAGGTCGTTACATCGTCAAACGTGTCAGATTCTCGTTTGAGTCAAGTTCATAAAGTTAAGTATCACATTTACGTGATATTTGTTTCATTGTTAAAACTTATTGACATAATGTTAATATAAATAATATTCAAAATAATGTCGAAATTTTAATGGAATTTCGCACGATTTCCGTGGTTACAGTTTATTTTATGGAACGGGATTCTGTGATATACATTGACTCTATGGTAGGACCGCACGTCAATACGTCAGACACATGTGTGTCTAAAAGTATAACATTAATGTTTACATTATTAAAAGTACTCAAACATACATTTGACTGTATAACGGCTCAATAAAGTACACTTCCAACATAGTATGTCCTATATTTGCATATCAATTAAAACATAACAACAACAACAATAATAATAATAATAATAATTTATTTATTTCAGGTAAACCTGTAAACATGAGGTATAAAAATAAAATATGCATTTATATTTACTATTACCCCAGCACAATTGTTATGCGAATATGGTCAAAATGTTTTCTTTTTTTCCAGGAACACTTTTATATAATTACTAGTTTAAATCACAGCATCATTACATATTTTTCTGATATTGATAGGCACTTGGCAAGTATTTAAACTAGACATGGTATTTTGTTTATTCACATCAGAAAAATGTTTACACAACAACAATGTTATTGCATTTAAATAAAACACAGGCAGGGGTGACGGACCCGGATTAGTTGTTCTATCCCATCTGATTTTTTCTCAAATCTATGTTCAATCCATCGTATATAACAAAACAAAGTAAATTGGAAATCGGTCGGATCAGCCGTACAAGGAAATTATCGTGACCACATAGTTGTAAACCCGAATTTTTTCAACTGTAACACGTGTATCGTGACTTAATTTTGATTTTGTTAAAATATAGTAATACATACATTCTTTTTATTTGATATAGGCGAATGTTTTAGAACCACTCATTAATTATTTATTTGTATTAGTTAAATAACGTAACTTTTGAGCCATGATAATAATACGTATTTTTGATATTTCCTAGTCAGGCGAGACTACACGAATAGTCAATATAGTAAATGATTGGTCTGTACCTATTCAGGTGAGACTACACCAGTAGTCAATATAGTATATGATTTGTCTGTACCTATTCAGGTGAGACTACACCAATAGTCGATATAGTATATGATAGGTCTGTACCTAAATGGGCAGATGTCAAGTATCTTATGAGTAATACCTCGTCAAGAGAATAGGGTATGACCAAGCTTGTTGATAAATGTGACCTTTGAATATTAATAAGTGGTCACTCTCAGATGACAACTAGTAGAAGAGTACGAATATACGACTGGTTGGTAAAGGCTGGTAGTAATAGGAAATGGGAGCTTTAGATACAGTGGGAATCGGAGAGTCTCAGCTGGGGAGTTTTGGATTTGATAGTAACATGAGACTGTTTCGGATGTTGGTTCGAGAATGAGGGAATCTCGTCTGAACTATGTTTTGTGTGTTAAATAGTGATAATTAAAGTTGAAACGAAATATGAACCAGTCAGTCAGTTTAAGTTTAGACTTCAGAAAAAGAGAACTAACGATAATGTAGGAATAAAGATATATCAAAGAGCGCTGCTTTCTGTGTTAGTTTTTTTATGTGGATGTTGGAACAGTTAGACGACAGGGCATTCAGCCCTTCATCCGCTCAGCCAGGGTAGACCTCATTTTATTGATACAGTACATTTATCTGTAGTTTTAAAAAGCCACCAACAATATCGACGTCCTGCCTTACTGTAAAACTTGTACAAGGCCGGGGATGTAATAAGGGGTGGCGGTTACCATACTTAATTATGAAAACATTTAAAATGAAGTAAATTTGTCAAACTAAGAATACGGTTTTCAAACTTTTTAAAAAAAATAAAGTGTGCTTGCTTATGTACTGTACAAATTGTATACTATGGGCTGATTGAATATGTAATTTAAAAGTTATTTGCATGGCGTTTTGAATTAACCTTTTTAGTAAAAATGTATTTATTTTAATTCATTTTAGATCGGTTGCGAAGAGAGCTCAGTGCTTATAAGAACCGCTCTCGTGTCCACTTCCAGGGAATAACCAGTACTGAATGTGTAAATGTGAGAGGCATTGGCGAGGTATCGAACCCACTACTCCAAGCAAACTACATAAGGCCTTGGCCAGGTATCAAACCCTCAATCCCAAGGAAACTACACTTGACCTTGGCGAGGTATCGGACCCACAACCAAACGGAAATTACACATGGCCTTGGCGAGATATCGAACCCAAGACGCCTAAGGAACTACATATGGCCGTGTGGCGAGGTATCGAACCCACGACTCAAGGAAACAACACGTCGCCCTGAAGAGGTATCGAACCAAAGACCTCCAGGAAACTACACATAACCTTTGTGAGGTATCGAACCCACGACTCCCATAAAACTACATTTGGCCATGGCGAGGTATCAAGCCCACGACCCAAGGAAACTACACATCGCCGTGGCGAGATATCGAGCCCAAGACCTCAAGGAAACTACACATCGCCGTGGCGGGATATCGAATCCAAGACCTCCGGGAAACTACACATTGCCGTGGCGAGGTATCGAACCCACGATCCAAGGTAACTATACATCGCCTTGGCGAGGTATTGAACCCACTACCCTATGAAAAATACACATTGCTGTGGTGAAATATCGAACACACGTCTCCTAAGAAACAACATACGGCCGTGGCGAGGTATCGGATCCAAGACCTCCAGGAAACTACATATCACCGTGGTAAGATATTAAACACACAACTCCCAGGAAACTACACATGGTCATGACGAGATATTGAACCCATAACCCCCAGAAAACTTCAAATGGCTGTGGCGAGGTATTGAACCCACGAAACCCAGGAAACTACAAATGTCCGTTGTTTGGTATCAAACCAACGACCCCTAGAAAACTACACATTGCTGTAGGGAGATATCGAACCGACAACCCCAGGAAACAACACATGACCATGGCGAAGTATCGAACCCATGAACCGGGGAAACAACACATGCCATACCATAATCTTTTCAACTGAACAAAATTCGTTGTTGCACTTATTGCAAATACGAATTTTGCATGGCCACTTGATCGCACCGATGGTTCATATCTATACAGATAGGGCGTTCGTCTTTGTTTCCTGTATTTTCATGAAATATTAAGAAAGTGGAGAAAATGCAGAAATGTTACCAGAAGCGGGCATTTTTCAATTTTTAACAACGCTTCATAGCATTAGGTCTCGTGGTTTCGCCAATGTGCTAAAGTAACTGACCACTCAGCGTGCTCGTATGTCACTGGTTTCCAACGGTAGCGGGAAGAGCCGGGGCCGTTTGTACTGCCTACCCTTAATATATAGTTACCACCCCCAACCCCGAATCCGTCCGTTCATTACAAAAATGTGTCTTATACGGCTTAAAGGGAAAATGGGACACCCTGCACTTATGTTTACGAATCATAATATCCTTACATTTTGGATGTACTACATGAGCCATATTAAGTTATTGCGCTCCAAGTACTTTAATATTTCAGGAATAATTGACATTCTTTTATCAAACAGGTGAATTTAAGCTCATTTTGGAAAATGTGAATTAAAACAAAAAAAATGTCCACCAAATGGTTTGTGAAAATAACGATATATTTTATAATAGATAGAGGTTTAAATGTATCAATGAATATCAAGGGTTATGGACTCAACTTTCAGACTAGACACGCAATTTCATGATTTTTTTTTTACATTAAATGGAATATATCAAGATTTTTCAATATTCAAAGTTGGCTAAAACATTTTTTTCCAATATAGCATTCCTATATATACTCACTGACACCGTATTGCCAAAATTATATACATTTCAACATGTCCTAACTTGGGCAAAGCGCCTAGGATATACTAGAATAGATTTCCCGCTTAAAATTGCAACCTATTTTGTTACATATTAGATGAGTGACGTAATTTGATTTCGATTTAAACTTGATTACATGTATGGAAATTCGTTTCAACTTAGAAAAGAGTCGATATGAAGGTCGTCCCGCAGCATTTAAGGCGATACTATTTTTAGAATGGGGATATCAATTGAAGTTTTCCACTCCCATTTAATATTGAGTTTGTCACATTTTGGTAGATGTGACATACCTTACAAATCTGATTTTATTCTAATGATAATTAGATGTTTTTTTATCCAATTTAAAAACATCACTTTCTAAGACATTTATAGCGTTTTCCCCCTATCTATTCCATTTAAATTTTGACCCTGACATTTGTATGACACTGACATCTGACATAAAGGTCTGGATATTTCTACGGGTAAATGCAGATGACATTTCATCATGACATATTGATCACTTGTGATATTTTAAAATTCCCTCCATGTAGAACAAAGTTACAAATCAGACATGAAATATTAAACAAACTGAAAGTATGACTTTGACCTTTGAGGTAAGGTTCTGGTTCTTACACACGATACATCGTCTTGTCGTGTTGATTAATTGATCAATTAAGCCAAGTGTTTTTGAAATCCATTCATGTATGACAAAGCTACAGACCGTACTTAAAATCTCAAACAGACTCAGTGTTGTCAAACGAACTCAAAGTGTGACCTTAACTTTTGAGGTATGGGTCGTGCGACACGTCTACATGGCATGTTGATAAATTAAGCCAAGTTAAATCCCTCCATATAATACAAAATTACAGACTAGACACAAAATATCAAACAATTTGAAAGTGTGACCTTGACCTTTGAGGGAAGAATCTGGGTCTTACAGGCGGCACTTCATTATGCCATGTTGATCAATTGAGCCAAGTGTTGACAAGGTAACAGACCGGACACGAAATCTCACACAGACTGAAAGTGACGTTTAATAAACTCAACATGTGACCTTGACCTTTCTGGTACGGGTATGGTATTTACAAGCGACACGTTGTCATGTCATGCATATGAATTGAGCAAAGTGTTTATGAAATTTATCCAAAGGCGACAAAGTTACAGACCGTACATGAAATCTCAAACAGACTGAAAGTGTTGTACTTGACCTTTTAGGTGGGAGTCCGTAGCAAGTATTTATAAAATCCATCTGTGCATGACAAAGTTACAGGTGTTTTTTTGAAATTTCGGACAAACGAACGCATACTGCGATTGTTATATGCCACCTCCAAAAAAAAGAGGGGGGGGGGGGGGGGGGGGGGGTGGTGGTGTGAGTGGGGAGAGTGTGTATAAAAATAATAATAATACAAATTGATATTTTCTGTGATATTGATTTTTTATGTTCTATCATACAGTTAAAATGCTGGAATTCAAATGTATTTCACCCTGATTGTTACAAGGAATTAGGGGTGCTTAAGCATTGTGTCAGAGTAGTGCTTCTTAGCAATATGCGAACGACATATAAAGTCGACTCATTTGACTTCATATCTACATCATGTGGATATATAACTTTTAAAAAAAAATAAAGTGAAAATTGCTACGTGTAACTTTACACAGTATAAAGTTACTTATACAATGTATTTGTATGAGAAAGTCGGGAGCTCCTTGGTCATTTATGGTATTTAAGCTAAGTATTTATGCAATTATCTATAGATAAGATATGACTATATCGATTTTTAAAATATGTGAAAAAGTTATGACGCTACATAATTATTTCTACAGAGTTTGGAGGCCAATTTAGCTATTAAAATGGGTTTTGATTTTATGTTAGGTACTCTGTTAAAAAATGAAACGCGTCAATACAACGGCGCAGGGTACTATCAAATCCAAATACATTCTCTACGCTTTGTTTAACAATACGGTATAATGTTGATCACTTTCTACGATTTATTTTCTTAAATGTCTGTTTGTCTCAGTCTATCAAATCTTACTTCCTAAATCATATTAATTTTTTATAAAAATGGGCCTCTCTACATTACAGCGATATCAGCTGGCGCTATGGGACGGTCGAGAGAGGACGTAAGCAAGTGTCGGAAATGATCAAGACTACTAAAGATGCGGACTAAACTATTTTAATACACAGGTTATCATCGGCATCTGCAATGTAAATAAATCTAGGTGAACTTGTTATAATCTTTTTTATTTTTTGTTATTTTATTGAATTGTAAGTGCCGACTGTACTTTTGTTGTTTACTTATAACACAATTTAATATGCTATGACACATGGTGGAAGACATCTATTCCCTTCCTTTATGGACCCGTCTTGCTACTTCCCCGCCAAACCTATCTAATAAATATTAATGAAGGGCGAGTCAATTTTATACACTTTCCCGGAAAAAAAAGTCCCAAAGTAATTGATAAATGTTAACATAGAAAAATACACACGACACATTTTATAATGCACCATTGGTCATTTACACTAAAACATATATGGCGGAATACCCAAGAGCCCCCATCCAAATGTATAGGCCTGCAGGTTTACTTTAACCGAGCTAGGCCCCTGTCATATACTCATACCACCTACTCACATTTGCAGTAGTGGGGAACACTGTCCACTACGTCTTGGCTCGTAGTACTGGGAGTGAAACACTTTTTAACACATCTGTGATTTAGTCTAAGTTAATTGTGTGTGTTTCTTTAATAAAAGCGTTTTAAAGTCACAAACTATTAGAGTAAAAAATGGTCATAACTTCTTTCCCCGTAAAACTCACTAGAAAGCACGATTTGATTACCTACTTCTTGACTCGCAGTGCATGGTGTACTGGGTTTGGAAATTCGCTTTTAAATAGATCTAAGTGTAAGAGGGAAACCCACTACCCCCAGGTTGCCTCTTCCCAATAAGTGAAATGCTCTTACGCCCATTAAAGTATCGTTTACATGCAAACTACTGATAATTACGCCAAGCACTTACATATAGCTCTAGATATGTCATTGATTATGCTAAGTTACCCATTCCTTTTAAAAGGATCATTTATATCTGGATTGGGCAGTGTGTAGTGTAGGTACCCGAAATAACGGTAACGACGTGTTCACACGTTTGTTTCTTCTACAAGAGGCAAGTAACTTGTGAATATCTTCTGAAAAACGTGCAAAAAAACAACAACAGGAGAGCAGCATGATCTGTGGCTGGTTAATAAGGAAAAGGCGAAGTATCAGGTATCAATTGTATTTTTAATTTTATTGTTTTGACATTTGTTGTTGTTTAGTGTTTCGCATCGCTTTCAATCATTTTCCAATCATATCGCGACGGTGTCTTCTTGAGACAGTACTCTGAGCGCTGCCACACTAGGGTATGATGTCGCAGTAGCCTGATTAAATAGGCGTAAATGGACAGCTTTTTTTATTATTTGGATTTCTGATTTGCCATTTTGTCCATTATGGGAGAATCAAAACAAACAATTCTTTATTGAATATTTATCGTCATTTTTATGCCATCGAGGGCTAACAGACGATCAGTTAACCGAACCACTGTTAACTGGGATTAACCAGTTCTCGAGCACAACCAATCTTCGCAAGTAACTGATAACTTTCCAATTGAATCAGCAGTAAGAAACGAAAGATAAAGAGACACAATGTCATATATCTATCATCACGGAAACTATTGCCGGGCGGGGATTCGAACTCAAGCCCCCTGGAGTGATAGTAACCGACTGAGCTAATCTTTAAAAGGCTTCTTAGAGACGTCCAATATGTCGCACTAGATGTCGCAGACACATGGTATGATACCCTAACCAGTCACATTAGACTGACATTTTTTTTAACAAATAACACTGAATAAATGAATGTAGTTAATAGTTGTTGTAAGCCGAGTTCTTCTTTTTAGGAACACTTTGGTTAAAAACATTCCATTGAATACTATGATATGTTTAAATTTTTCTGTACAATCAAGAGTTATATAAGCTATGTTATTAATATCTACACGAAATAGATCGGTTTTTTATATCATCATAGAATGAACAGTTGAGTATAAAATGCTGATCGTTTTCAATGGAGCTTGAGTCGCAGAATCTGCAATTTTTATCGGCCAGTTTCAATCCTAAAAGTTACAATGCCGCAGCGATATAGGGCTAGAGTAGAACGTTCACTCTTGTTAAGTGTCATTTAGACATACTCTTCAGTAACAAATGTTTTTGAACAGAATGTAAATCTTCAATTTGGGTACTTGTAATCTTTTGTGTCCAGATTCTAAAGTGTAATGGTCTCATACACTAACGTTTAAATGATGGTAGATTAATGGGAGTTTTATTTAGAAAGTGGTTAATCAATCCTAGTTCCAGTATTATATATTTAACACAACTTCACCAGTTACTATTACAAATTGCACAGTCATATTTGAACGTACACTGTATTAAACGACTTTTATCGCAGTTTATTATTCTGTTCCAAAAATCGTAGAATAAGTACATGTATCCATTGGCTATGCATACATGGTAACCAACCGTTGTCACCGATAACAGCGGGAATTGGAGCAAATCTATGGACCCCTAAAATTATATAGCAATGGACCGGTACTGTTAATGACCCCAAATAGATGAGCCGTAGTCAAGGATAGGCGCAACACAGCTATGATTCAGTTTTTCATACAACTTAAATCCAATATCTTTAAATCTATTTATTTTGGATATTATATTCCCAAGAGCCCTACCAGTCCCATTGACACGAGCGTCACAGTTGTATGAAAAATCCAAATTTTCATGAAATATTATCTGTTGGTATTTTTGTATTTCTTAATTGTTTCTAGAACATTATCGCCAATTCTAAAATAAGTTCATTCTGTTTTACGTGGTTTTCTCAAGTGAACGCACTTTGATTTATCAGTATTAATTAGTACACACCACCTCTTACACCAGCTTTGTAAATTAAATGTATTTTAGTAACCTTTGATAATCGGCTTCAGAGCTAGCCATTAACACAATGTCATCAGCGTAAAGTAAAGCTGCGAGTCTTTTGTCGTTAAGTGTGACACCAAGGTCAAGCTCTTTATTTCGTCGACAAGGTCATTTATGAATATTTAGAATACACTGACGAGAAAAAAACGCCTCATTCTAACTCATTGTACAATTATTTGTTCACCGTGATTCAAAATTAGAAAAGAACAATTCCATTCGCAAATTAAGAGAATTGATGGTTCATTAGACAGCATTCCATGGTCGCATTATGCTTAAAATTTTGAATTACATTAGACTGATCAGAGCAATTTCACTGACACAATCAGTACCGCGGGTGGCCACCTCTACGGACAAGCACAGCAGCAAGACGTCGCCCAATGAAACTGCACCTGTTACGTAGCAGATACCGTGGGATTCCTGGACGTTGGCAGGTTGCGGTTGACGTTGAGTATTCACCGGCAAAGGCAAGACGTCAATGTAGCGGGTCTGTGAAAAGTTCCTGGTGACACATGCAACGTGAGGTGGCGCGTTGCCATGCTTGAAGACCAGGCCTTGACGTTATCGGAACATAGGGACAACCACAAGACGTAATATCTGGTTGAGAGATTACCTTGGGACCCGACAAGTTGGGACTTATACCAATGTTTGATGGCTGTCTAGACCATAACTCCGCCCCAACCGTAACGGTTGTGCTGCAGAACGCAATTGTTAGCGTAGCGTTCATAACGTCGTCTGCAGACACGGATACGTCCGTTGGCGTTCGACAAGTCGAAGGACTCACACCACTATTATCTCCCTTGAGTACAGATGAAAGAGGTAGAAATAAAACTTTAGTTCTCTTTTTCTTCTTTTTTAGGGCTTTGTACTGCAATGGTTCACTTTTTTCTAGCATGAGTAAAATGGTCAGTATTTAAGAAATCAGGACTAAAAATCTGATGCTGATCCAGCTTTCTGGACAATGCTGTATCATTTCAGAATTGTTGGTTCAAACCGTATCTAGGGCGAATAGTTGACATATTATTACTCTGGAAATTAATAAGTCTTACAAAGGCATTGAATTTTAAAAAAAACTTGGTCAAGGTATGATTTTTTCCTTTTATAATTGCATATCTTGAGCCATTGAAGAATTTGAGCCCAAGCACATTCTGCAGATTTTCATTTTTCATTACGTTTTTGACATGAATGTAACAACGGAGCCCTATGAGAAATGTAATAGTGGTGTGAGACGTAAAACGTGACTCGTCACTAAACAATACGTTCTGCCAACGCTGACCGCAATGGTTGCGGGCCCAAATAAGACGTTGGTGACGGTGATGTCGCGTAAGAACTTGACCGCGGTAGGGCCTGCGGCTGCTAATTCACGGTTCTCTAAGCCGATTTCTGACTGTATGTTAACTTACAGGACGTCCTTGGTTACCTACCACTAAACGTGACGTGGATTTAGTCGTCAGAAATCTGTCACGCAAATGGCATTGACGTATGTAATAATCCTGCCGTACTGACGTTACACGCGGTGGCCTATCGACAAACGTTCCCGTGTATCCGACACGGCGAGCGAAACGCAATATTGTCGTCGAACAAGAAACGTTAAAACGTTTAGCGACTTGTTCTTGGTTTCGCCCACATTCAAGTATGGCCAAAACCTGGGCCCTCTATTCGAAATTTAGCCTCGGCATTTTTAGAAACTGGATAATTGTCAGAAAATCTCTGAAAATATGGTTGTATCACGACTTACACGTGTACCTGTCAAAAATTCACTCGATAATACCACTTGGTTGACACGCACGGGTTGCACGAGGAAATCATGAGCAGGTACATGAATTAAACCAATGAGCTGAATTAAATCGTACGAGTTTCATTTGGTTGGCTTTGTCGGTCAGAGTACATGTTCATTTCTGATATTTTCCCCCAAGTTTAAACTATGTTACGAAAATTACGCCAATTTTCGATGAAGCGTTTCTTTACCTCGTCAGTGTAGTGTAGGTAACATGTTGTCCCCTTGCTTTACACCGGTTGTACAATCGAACCACCCCATGATAGCAACATTCAGACGGATAAATGATATTGAGCTTGAACATATACCTTTAATGAATTAAATAATTGGGCGAGAAAAGTGTTGAATTTATTTTATTTTCAAAAGCCTGTTTTGTCATTTCAGAGGATTCCTTGTTTATGTTTCAAGAAATTTGATTGCAAAGAGAGTTGAAGAACTAGAAAATCCTCTTTCAGTCTTCAATTGGATAGAAATAAAAAATCAAAATAAAATTATTCTTATCTGTGCCCTATACCGACAACCGAAAGGATCTGTACAGTAATAGGATGACTTAAATATTAGTATTGAAAAGGCCTTTGAAATCCAAATATTATTATTATTTTGGTTGATATTAAGATCATTTAGCCGTAAATAATCATCGTTTAAAAGACATGTTAATACTTAATGATTTGACCAATGTTACAAATGAACACACGTGCTTTCACCTGCTTAATATGAATATTATCTTGTATGGAAACGTCGAATTAAAGCAAGAACATAATGAACAGTTATTAGATGCGTTCATAAGTTTATAAAAGAGGAGGATGGACGCTTTCGACCACATATACCACCTAATGATTAATGTTAAATCACAGAGCAATGATGTTTGGTTGACATGTGCATGTACATTTCTTCTTCTGCTCTATCTTCCAATTATTATCTTTTGGAAATACTTTTTATCTTCAGTCTGTTTGATCAATATACAGTATTTCGCACTTCTTTACTCATTTTTTCCAGTATTTACATGTACATTGTATACCATTCAGAGGACATTTTTGTTTTTGCTTAGGCATTGAACTTGTTTAGCTCAGTCGGTTACACGTCTGACTATCAATCCAGGAGTCGTGAGTTCGAATCCCCGCCCGGCAACAGTCTCCGCGATTATTGATATACAACATTGTGTCTCATTATCATTCGTCTCTCACCGCTGATTCAAGTGGGAAAGTTATCAGTTACTTGCGGAGATGGGGTATGCTCAAGAACTGGTTAATACCAGGAAACAGTGGCTAGGTTAACTGATCGTCTGTTAACACCCGATGGCATAAACATGACGCTTAATATTTAATCAATCAATCAATCAATCATTGTTTATAAAAGTATTACTTTCTAAAAAAAATTTAGCCATGTATTAATTTAATATTTATTGTATGTGACCCGACCCATTTGTATATTAATGGCAATTAAATATGTTTAAACTAAATATAATTAACTGCTGATACCGTTTTAAATGACTAACAGTGGTCTTGTTTGCTTTTTCAGAAATGTGGTTATTGTGATAGTCGCCATTTCTGTATTAGCCGCCCAATGGAAACATCTTAAAACATTTAATTTCGTCTATGAGGATGTTCAAATGGTCCAAGACAACTTTAGTTCGTTGAAAACAAGTGCAGAGACAAGACCAAACGCTGAGTTGGCGAAGAAGGTAACCCACATAGGCTTTCTGAAAGTTCACAAAGCTGGTTCTACAACGATGCAGAACATCTTTTTCCGATTTGGAATTAAGAATAATTTAACCTTTGTTCTCCCTAGTGGGAGGCATAATGCGATTGTTCATTATAGCGAAGATGGTTTACTACCAATAAGAAGAGACAGCCATTATGATATTCTAGCCAGTCATACAGTCTTTAGACAAAGCCGTTTCGAAAGTGTTCTTCCGCAGGATACAGTATACGTCGCCATTGTACGAGAACCGCTGGCAAGAATGATAAGCGCTGCATATTATCATCGTGATGTTTTCAACAAATTGTATTTAACAAAGGTCCCAAGAAAATCATTCATCCAAAATATTATAAATTATCCTGAAAAGTATGACAGATCTACGTTTTCAAGAACACGAAATCAAATGGGATGGGATTTCGGATTTTCTAAAAGTATTAAAGAAAACAGTAAACATTTGATTACAAAGCATTTGAATCATTTAAGAGAGCAATTTAAACTAGTTATGGTCATGGAACGTTTCGACGAATCAGTCGTGTTAATGAGAAGAATGTTAAACTGGGACCTGCAAGATATTATATATTTGAAAAGCAACGCGCATGCTCACAACAACATCACGATTAACAGTACCGAGTTGTCCAAGTTTAAAGCCACATGTTTCTTGGACCATGCACTTTATGATACATTCGCACCAATATTTAATGATAAAGTAAAGAAGGAAGGTGATGGCTTTCAAGACGAAGTCCTTTATTTTAGCACAATTATTAGAAAGGTTTCCAGATTTTGCCATGATAATACAGCGTTGGCCAAAAAAGAAGCATTTATAGTAACAGAGACGAAGTGGAATAAACAATTTTTTGTGTCTATTGAAGATTGTACTCTGATGAAAACACACGAAAGCCAGTTCCAAGATACGATGAAAAAAAGACACCGGGCTATGAATGGTTAAATACACATTTTGTTAAGGGTTGCAATCATACATGTTGGAACCATCGTATGAGAGGGGTCAGACCTATTCCTTTAACGCGAAGCATAAGTATATGATTTGGATGTGATTATAATGGAAAAACACGTACTTTATGTCCTGAACGTGTTTTACGTAATAGCGATATCGGTTAAATGAGTTATTATATACGATTATCGTATATTTCATTCGTGTCTCTTCCCGGTGGAGGGTAGTTACTGATAAAAACATAACAAATACAAAATATATTCATCAGTAGGGTGTTATACTTACTGAAACCTGAAGCGTGGTTCTTTTTTCAAAGGCAGATGTACATAACTTTTTATTCAAACAAATAATACATCCATCCATCAATACATCCATCCATCAATACATCCATCCATCTGTAATGTGGTATATTTTTGTCGCGACACTTTATGGAGTCATTCTCCCTCGATCCGTCTACCCTACCTACCTCCCTCTATCCACCCATCCAGACTTTGGTGAGTGCGTCGTGTG
Source organism: Panopea generosa (assembly GCA_029582155.1). Taxonomy (NCBI): domain Eukaryota; kingdom Metazoa; phylum Mollusca; class Bivalvia; order Adapedonta; family Hiatellidae; genus Panopea; species Panopea generosa. The sequence continues at coordinate 3,475,666 of CM055895.1, read as the reverse complement.
TGCACCAATACAATACAAACTAATAAAACAAGACCATTAAATTAAAACCTCAATAGGAATGGTTTCAACCACAGCTCACATGCCATGGTTTAAGTTTAACACGCAACACGCCTGGATAGTAGGAACAATTTACATATATGTACCGATGGCTCGTATAAGTAAAATCTGTTAAGGATTCGTAACTACGCCTGCGCTATATAAAGGACAGTCATGGAAACCTTGGGCCACGAAGATACAGTGACATCAGAATAATGTTATTCCGTAAAGGGAGAAAAAAACGCTGTTATGAGTATATATCATTTACTAAATATGTCCATTTTCCCATGCAAAAATAAAAATGGCGCTTTCTATGCGTGCGATTATGCTTGCATTTTTGCAAAAAAGGTAGTACATTATTTTTAAAGTCACCATAGAATGCCCTTGCTTGAAAAACTAAGTAATTGCATGGGATCTTTGTTATTCGTCTAACAGGTGACACAATGCATAATTTTATTTACCTACATTCTATTCATCGCATATATGTATTATATTCAAGCAGACAAGGGTCGTTATTCAAATTTCGACTTTATTTTTTAATGTTGATCTACGATCTTAGAGAGAGAGAGAGAGAGAGAGAGAGAGGTAAGTAAGTAAGTAAGTAAGTAAGTTAGTAAGTAAATAAGTAAGTAAATCAATTATATGTAATAAATTAATAAATCAGAGCATGATTAAGTAAATAGGTAAGTGTACGAGTAAGTAAACGGGTAAGTGATCTATTACTAATGTTATACAGGTACGTTTGAGCTAACTTTTATACGTCTTTCATCTCGAGTTGACCAACTTCACTTGGTCCACCTGGATCCAACATCTCTGACAAATTTCTTTGGTCTACGATCAATATATCTGATATATCGTCGAACTCAAAGACCAAAACTTCGGTGAAACGTTTTGTGTTAAAAACAGCTACGCGCTGCTGGTGTTCACGTTTTTCACGTGTGCAGGTTTTCCATATTCAGGAATACGCATCGAATTTTCAAATGCTATAATATTTATTAACATTTGTCATTTTCATACTATCCTTAATAAATAGATGAAGATTTGTTCCGCCGTAAATGCCACAGGTAGTGGGTAGGGTCATACTAAAGACTTGAATAATGGTACAAGAAGCGTCCTCTCTTGTCGCTCGGCAGTTAGTGGAATGGTCTGGGTCTTGTCGAACCCGTGTCTGTATAATGTGACTGGGTCTAATTGAACCCGTGTCTGTATAATGTGACTGGGTCTAGTCGAACCCGTGTCTGTATAATGTGACTGAGTCTAATCGAACCCGTGTCTGTATAATGTGACTGGGTCTAATCGAACCCGTGTTTGTATAATGTGACTGGCTATAGTCGAACCCGTGTCTGTATAATGTGACTGGGTCTAATCGAACCCTTGTCTGTATAATGTGACTGTGTCTAATCGAACCCGTGTCTGTATAATGTGATTTGGTCTAGTCGAAACCGTGTCTGTATAATGTGACTGGGTGTGGTATTATAATATGTGTTTTCGGCATGATACTCCAGTGTGGCAGCGCTACGAATATTCCCTCACACAGTCACCGTCGTGATGTGCCTAATTTCTTTATTTAAATACATTCAGTTGACAAAAGGTTACGTGGACAATGACAATGTGTGTTTAATAGATAAATACTGCAATAGTCTGCGGAGAATATGATAGGGTAATTCGACACTTGGAAGACCAAGGTTTACTGTGTAGTATTTTACAAATCCAATATGTGGACGTTATCTATGGAGGGTATTATACGCCATAATTCCGATTGGTTTATTGTATTTGTCAACTTAGTTATTAAAATAAGATTCATTTCAATGACAATTTTTTTATTATAGATAATTATTCCATTTACTCAAAATCGGTAGTACATTATTTTTAAAGTAGATTTCGCTCGCTTGAAAAACTAAATAATTGCATGGGTTATTAGTTATTCCTCTAACAGGTGGCACAATGCATAATTTCAATTACCTACATTTTAGTCATCGCATACATGTATTCTATTCAACAGCACTGAAATACATGTATATCATATATATTATTTCAGCAATACTATAATAACCGCTTATATATATATATATATATATATATATATATATATATATATATATATATATATATATATCTTTCTCTCTCTCCTTTTCACTAACCTACTCCTGTTTGGTAACCCAAACAATATCCGTCTACTTAGTGTATATAAATGCATATATGACCATTTGTTTCATTTTGTTATAACCTATTTTATTGGATATAACTCGCCATTGATGGCGTATTCTAGTAAAATTAGTGTCACTTGGGAAATGAAAAAAAGACATTCTTGTTACGGGATTCAAACTTGGATTGCCTGATCGACAAACTGCACACATATTTAACCACGAGTACAACAATATCGGCAGTATAAATCTCAGTTTAGCTGAACTGCTTACTCGGGGTTAATAAACGATGCTCTGACATCTCCTGACGTACAAGTATACAGACATACCCGAGATCAGATATGCTAAATCATTAAGTACGTTATCCCACCGGTCAGGTCTAACTCATTTCTCGGCGGTAATACAACCTAGCAAGTTTATATCAATCATGTTTTGATGCGGACGGTAGTGTTGTTGATAGAGTGTTCGCAGCTCACGCTGGAGGTTGTGGGTGCGATCCCCTGGTCGACCCGAACCATCTAAAAACACTCAATATTGGTCTTACCCAGGAAGCAGACTTGATAGCGGTTCATATAAGCTTGAAGTTTTCTTCGTAATCGAGCCAAAACTATTAATATAAATTAATAGAATATGCACGATTTATTTGCACGATAAAACAAATATAAAAACGGACAGCGACGCCTTGTTGGGAGACGTTTGTGTGTGGCAGAGAGAGAGAGAGAGAGAGAGAGAGAGAGAGAGAGAGAGAGAGAGAGCGTGAGGAAGGGAGGAATATATACGATCGCAATTTAGCACTTATCGTTCTTTTTAGCTCACCGGGACGAATGTCCAGATTTATTGCCATGACCCCGGTGTCGTCGTCTGCAGACACTCATGTTAAACATTTGGGTTTAGTTGCGTTTACGTTTTGATGTTTGCCTCCAATTTCAATCTTTGCATAAGTGGTGAGTTTTATCCCATAGGCGAGTTGTGTTGTCTTCTGACTACTCTTGTTGGTATTCTGGTATATTGTTAGGCAGTTAATGACCTAATAATAACATTGATCGTATAGTAGGACTGTACAAAGGTATTATATATTCAATGTGAGATTATTGTACAAATCAAACTGTTTGTACTGAAGGCTCAATTTAGGTAGAAAACAGCAATAAATGAGTAAGTTGGTACTTATTATAATAAGTAAGTAGATAATAAGTGAGTGAATAAGTGAGTGAATGAGTTATTTGGGGTAGTACATGCAAGTGAATGAACGCGTAAAAGGGTAAGTAAGAAAGTTAGTACGTAGGTTAGTAAGTAAGTCAATTAGTCGTGAGTAAGTAATTAAATAATTGAGTCGTGAGTAAGTAAGTAAATAAATGAGCATATAAGCAAATCCGTTAGTCAATCAATTATCGATGAATGAATCAATAAATCAATTATATGTAATAAATTAATGAAAGATGGATCAATTATTGAAACAGTGAATGTGTAGTTAAATAGGTCAGTAAACAAGTAAGTAAACGAGTAAGTGATCTATGGTGACACTACTAATATTATGCAGATACGTTTGAGCTTACCTTTATACGTCTTTCATCGAGTTGGCAAACTTCACTTGGTCTAACTGGATTCAACATCTCTGACACAATAATTTGGTCTACGGTCAATATATCTGACATGTCTTCAATTCACAGACCGAAATTTCTATGAAGACGTTCAGTGTAAAAAACAGCTTCGCGCTGTTGGTGTTCACGTTTTTCACGTGCGCAGGTATTCTATATTCAGGAATATGTCCTACTCGGCGATCATTAACCATTACATACCGGGTGTGACCTCAGTGTACATTCATTTCAGTAGTACATCGTCTACGCATCGAATTGTTGAGGGTCTGAATTGCATACAGTGTCGACAAAGTTACAGCAAGAATATATTTAAAGTTTTCAGACTACATGTATAAACCCATTACGCTATTACAACCTACGTCATTTTATTTTTAGATGGAACCTACCTTATTTTGGATTACAGCCATTTATCCGTTACAAAGATTATACAATACAATACATTCAATATCAATTTGTTACCTGTATTGGACGGATCTAACTATAAATACACTGACCAAAAATGAAAACTTTACACCGACATCAAAAGTATGTTTTTTGTTAATAAATGTATATTCAGAGTTAAAACAAGTTTTCATGGAAGCTTTATGGCTACTTTAATGTTTCTTTGTAATTTACTGTTTTAGCAGTCATCGCATGTTTTTCTTTCTAAAAAATTAAGTGGAAAAGGGTCGAAATGAAAATTCAGAACAATCAATATAATCACATAACATATGGAAACGAAATAAAGTCTTGACTTAGTGCAAAACTGATATTTCTAAAACGTCAGTAACCAGTCATCTCTATGAACTAACGTTATGCTGAATGAGCGTGTTTAGAATACGTTGCCATTCCAACAGCAGTGCATTTAATCACATACATTATACAATACAATATATTTGATATTATTGTTTTACCTGTTTTGGACGGATATACCTATAAATGGAATGACTAGCGTATTGAGTTTATACATCGTCTATTTGTTTTGTCATTACAGGTATTCCATCATAAATGTCCCGTGCAGCACGTGTAAAACGATAAAAAAGACTTAACCACGAGTGCAGGCTTTCTAAGATAATCTGTAATGGCCAGGGGCTGGCTTCACTAACCATCTTAATCTCAGACTTTCATCAATTTCTATAAAAAATAGTTTGAACTCATTGTACAGTAGATGACTATGCAGAGTTTTATAAACCAGTGCAATAACAGAAACATTCCTAATATTGGCTGAAGCGCATAACATAAACATGCCTAATATTGGCCGAAGCGCATAACACAAATATGCCTAATATTGGCCGAAGCGCATAACAGAAACATGCTTAATATTGACCGATGCGCATAACAGAAACATGGCTTATATTGAAACATACGCAGTAATAGTAAAACAGCATAGTAACTGAAACAATCTCACTTTCAATAGTTTGGAATATTTATCGTCATTTTGTTCCATCGGTGTGTGAAAGACGACCCAATAACTTCATTATTATTTCCTTGTTACATAAAACGTTAACCAGTACTCAATTTCCAATCTCCGCCAGCCAGTATCTAATATTTTCTCATATGAATCGGCGGTTAGAGACGTAGTGCCTCATATCAATCCCCTAGGAGGCTGTAGGCGGGCGGGAATTCACTCACGAGTCAGCTACTGACGAAGTTTTCCGGTCCTGGCTATATTGGGAAAAAACATTGATGTACTAAGCTTGATGTAAACCGTTGATACTGGTAGGGCTTCGTCTTGTAACAGCATTATTTCAAACATTTGATAATATATCCTTTTCAAAGTTTTAAAATTATAGTTATCTCTCTGTTTAATCCAAACGAGTAAGCCAAATTGCGATGTCTTTATGCAGGTTGGTGAATAAATGTATTTTGCCTCTGCAATTTGCAACAGCTGGACTCGCAGGTCGTTTTGGACTCTGGGATATATACAAAAGCAAAAAGTAACAAACTTTATATGTTCAATATCAACAGATTGATTGGTTGGTTGAATATTTAGCGTCATTTTTATGCCATCGAGGGCTAACAGACGAAAAGCTAACCTAACCACTGATTCCTGGGAGACTGGAATGTTAATCCGTACTCGAGCACTCGTCATCTCCGTAAGTAACAGATAACTTTTCCACTTGAATCAGCGATGAGAGACGAATGATAATGAGACGCAATGCCGTATATCAATCATAACGGAGACTATTGCTGAGCGGGGAATCGAACTCACGACCCCTGAATTGATAGTTAGACGCGCTACTGACTGAGCTAATCGGGCCCGGCTGTGGACAAAACCGCATGGTAACACAAACATTCCCAATATCGACAGAAATACATAATAACAAACACATGTCAAATTTGATATCGACTACATTATAGTACCACAAGTGTATCAAATATCGACAGAAACACAAACATGTCCAATATCTTCAAAAACACCTGGTGAGAAAAAAATCCCAATATCGACACAAACATGTCCAATGTCGACCAAACACATAGTAACACAAACATATAAAATATCAACGTAACAAATTAATACCACAAGTATGTGAAATATCGACGTACCACAAACATGTCAACTATCTACAGAAACGCATAGTAACCAACATGCCCAAATTCGACTAAAGACATAGTAACACAAACATGCCCAATGTCGACCAAACACATCGTAACACAAACATATAAAATATCAACGTAACAAATTAGTACCTAAGTATGTCAAATATCGACGTAACACAAACATGTCCAATATCTGCAGAAACGCATAGTAACCAACATGCCCAAATTCGACTAAACACATAGTAACACAAACATGCCCAACGTCGACCAAACACATCGTAACACAAACATATAAAATATCAACGTAACAAATTAGTACCACAAGTATGTCAAATATCGACGTACCACAAACATGTCCAATATCTTCAAAAACGCATAGTAACCACAACATGGCTAAACACATAGTAACACAAACATGCCCAAATTCGACTAAACACATAGTAACATAAACATGCCCAAATTCGATTAAACATATAGTAACACAAACATGCCCAAGGTCGACCAAACACATAGTAACATAAACTTGCCTACTATCAGCAGAATAAGATATTAACTCAAACATGACATGCACAATCACAAACAACTTGTAATAAGTAAAGAGACAGTATAGAGAAACGTGCCCTTTAAGACCAATAAATGAAACACATAGTATTTTTAGTGTAAACTTATTTAGTTTACTTTGATATTGAAACAAGTTACTTCTACCTATACAACTTACGTTCGAAGTATTCCTTGGTAGAACTAAGCATATAAGTTCTCCCTAAACAGCCGAATGTTGTTCTTTGTTGTATAGAAAATGAGGTCTAGGATTTTCACGGTAAAAACAACAGTCCATATAGATTTTTAAGGTATTTTCTTAATAGCAGTAATGTATCCCCACATATAAATTAACAATAACTGGGAGGTTGAGCAGTATGTTATTTTTTATAAAGACAGCGCAGTAAAACCTTAACCACCATGATGTCGTATTGCAGTATAGGTAATGTAAGCTTTTGCTCTATTCACCTGCAGCAAGAAATCACAACCCCTATGAGTCATTTTGAAAATATTTCAAACTTAAATTACAAAAGCCTATTTTCTAAGTGCAAGAATAATGTTACCATGCGAAAAAGGTGTCTTGCTCAAGGACACCACACATAGCCGTGAGGACGGATCGAACCCACGAATAGTATATTCAATTTTGTATTTTACATCATCCACGTGTCCATAACGCTATGCCGTACACCGGATTTAGTATCACCAGTAGAGATTTTTCGACTGACCTTTACCAGTTGTGTTACTTCATTTGTATGTTTGTAACGAATTGCTTATCATAGTTTAATCGTGGTTTTGCTGTTATGATGGCTTCATCCTTTTATGTCTCACACATATAGTTCCGTATGACTATTTCCATAATAAACGTCTCTATAATATTGTGTTGATGTTGTATACTCTTTAGCGTCGCTTTCATCAATATTTCAGTCATAACACTGGCGTATCATATGGCATAAACATGATATACTTCCCAACCAAGTCACATTATACTGAAACCGGGCCGACCAGAACTAGAACTATCCTCTAAATGCTGAGCGCACAGCGACGAAGCTTCCAGTACCATTGTTCAAGTCCTTTGTACGAACCGGCCGGGGATCGAATCCACAACATTCAGCATGCTATTCCACCAATCCAACGCTGCGGTATATTATTTCTAATCCTTATCTATATCACTTACCTAGTCTTCAAAATCCCTCAACGACAAATTATAATATGATATTTTACGAGTATTTGCTTTAAAATTGTCTGCGTGATAGCAATAATACGTATTATGGTAGCACTAGTGATATCGCTTTGATTTGGGGATTTTTTTGTGTTACTATATCGAAAATGATTGGCAATTGTTTTCATTGTTAAATAAAGTTCCCTGTGTGTATTTGAACATATAATTGAATATATACATCTTTTTATTGGAGTCAGAGATTGGCAAACTTTATTTGCAACAACATAACTGTAGTCACGTAGGCAATGCTAGTGGAAGTTATGTTACATTTAATTTATGGCCGATATTCAGTTGTTCAACACTGCCTATATAAAATATACCATCGTGTTAGTTGCAATATGATGTGATTATTAAGAAACTCATTGGTATAGATGATACGTTCGTCTATTAGGTATGCAGTTCGTATTGTGATGTAGCAATGAAGTAGCTTTATTATACAAGCTATCAGACAGCTGATACGGTCTATCGATATATAATGTTCAGGTCAGCTTATGTAGCAGAGCCTTGTATTATCACAAATATAGTTATACATTAATACATACTTGTATTAGTTTTATATATTTCATAGGGTAAAACACAGTAACGATAATCTTACAACATTTTATTGAAAAGTATAATACTATGTTCAATATGAAATGCAGAAGTCACAAGACACAGCCAGATTAACATAAAGATGCACTATACGAGTATAAGCATAATGACGCTGCTTCAAATGTGCGGAATGATCATATAAAACTTTTTTGTGACACGCACTTATTATGTATGTAAGTTTATATTTTGAAATATTGGGAACATACGAAATATATAGTTATTAAATATAAACATTGACATTTCTTTTATCTTATTTAAATGTCATACTGTGCAAGAGTCTTAATTGAACATTATCAAAATTAATGTAAATAGCACTCGCTATGGTGTAAATGAAAACCAGAATATTAAATGATTAAGTCTATACTGTTAATGAATATAAGACAAACTCTAGAGCTATCAGGATAAAATGAGTTCCTACTAATATTCTAACATATATCGACAAAAGAGTGCAAACAATGACTGCAAATTGTATCGAAAACACTTTAATACATTGCACACTGTTCAGCAGTGTCGTAATGTATACGATTTTCACGAAGCTAGGTTGCTTCATTCAATAAAGTAGTGAGTATATCCCCTGACGTGACACTGCCAGTGACGTTCTAGAAAAACAATATGTCACATTGCAAAAAACCGATAGGCTATCGCAACAAAGTAGTTTAAGTGATGATATCGCCCTGCACTGCACCACAAGTTATTAATTTTGATAGTTCAAACTACATGATAGTCCCAAAACGGCCGGTTTAATGACGTTCATGACAGGGTCAACTCTGGCAGATTATCCTGAGCAGAAAACAAATGTAATAGGAGACTTTGCACTCAAATACTAATTCAGCACAAATACAATACATACTTATTCTATATTTAATCATAATATTTACATATACTTACATATAAATTGGTGACAACACAGACCATATCGTACTACAGACAATACAAACTCATTACTTTAGGGCTGACTTTCTGGCTCGTTCGATGTTTTCCCAATTCCTTGATTGTTATTGCACTTTTAACGACAATCAAGAACACAACGTTGTACACACACATTCATATTGACCGCAGATAATGTTTCCATACCATGATAACAACAACGTGTCCGAGTATGTTTGAATTAGTTTTTCAATTAACGAGACAACAGCATACATGGTATAATTCCGATTTCACGTCTTATAGTTATAGTTTCAGTGTTACTGGATATTGATGTCTGATGATATTTGACCACTATCTACATATCTCCATATCTACATATCTACATAACACGCATTATTTGCTATTGTATTTATTGTATTGGTATTTTGAACAACTTTAATTTTAAGTGTAGCATTTGTTGGTCTGTGAGACAGCTGTTATGCTTGAAACAAATGTAAATAATATCAAACAAACATCTTCCAAAACATACATGTATACTATACTTAATCTGTTACACATTCATATATCATCATTAACGAATTACTTTGTCTGGAATACAAACAACCGTGCAGTGATATAGGTCTTACTACACAGTCAGAATTTGCAATAATTTAATCTATATAAAACAGTACCTGACTGTTTCGCTAAAACTCTTTTTTATACATACATTTTTTAAAAAGTGGTTTCTTCTCAGAGAATGAATGTATTTCTACCTACAAATGCACATTAACTGGTATGGTGACAAGCTTGAGTTTTTTTAAATGCAGTGGAGTATTTCAATTCAGTTTTTATTAAAAAGCCTTCCATGTTTGTCACAAAATTAATTCGCCTCCTAAAATCAAATAAAACTCAGTTCCTGTGGATCCAGTGGAGTATCATCTCTCAGATTGTATATTTTAGCAAAGACTTTGTTTTCCACATCTGAAAAAGAAATCATAATGTCTTTGAACCACTTTCAAAATATACCAAACCGATTAACGTAGTAACTGTGTGGTGAGACGTATACGACGCAGTTTGTTCAGGTGATTGCAAAATAAATACTCCAGGAGAATGAAAATTAGTCTATTACGAAATTAATGCACGTTTAATTGTTGTAAAATAGCACAGTGTCAAGCTTTGTAATGCCTTTGTACTCAGTGATAATGTTAGAAGGCAGAACAAGATACACATTATTATATAGAATAATTTAGACACACGAGAAGCATAAAAACTGACTTTTCCACGATATATCGCTAGTTGTCTCGCTAGACTGCATGTTTTGTATATCATTATGGTGTGTGTGTTTATTTACATTATCACTTAACCGAAATTATTATAAGTAATTTAACGTAATTAACTCAAAACACAAAGCAATGATAGCCTTCAGCGTTTTAAATCAAATTGCCACTTTTTCCCTTAAAATATGTTATTTTTTTATTATAATAGCTGTAATCCAGACAATCAACTTGCAGCCAAATTACAAGTGCCTTCAGTAAGTTGCCTTGAATTTGCATGAAACGTCAATAAGATTAATGCTTGCTGAATAATTAAATCCTCTTTGCTTTCTTTACCTTTGGAAGACAGAACACAATTCACAAAATGTATACTCCTAGAAAATACAAGCAAATATCAGCAATGAGATATGTATCACTAAAGAAAGACGTTGATAACTATAACTTAATACACTATAATGCAAAACATGTCTACTACACACATTGAACTGTATTTCGGTTAATTTCTGGCTCATTCAATGATTTGAGACTCGTTTCGTCCATGTGGTCAGAAAGAAAATACATAACAGACTGATACATGTAAGACAACGTTTCAGTATACACATAATACTATAAAGTTTATATATCTTGGAATGTCTTGTTGAAACGCAATAATGAAAACTAGTCTGTAACATTTTTAACAAATTTAATAAACTTTTAAATTAAAAAAAAAACGCAGTAATTAAATAAAATAATTATGCTCTTAAAAGTTAGTAATCAATGAACATGATACATTGCATATACTCGTATACATAAATTATTACATGTATCAAGAGTAATTTAGACACACGGGCTACATTAAAACTAACTTTTCCACGATATATCAGTGTTTGTCTTGCTAGATTGCATGTTTTCTATCTTATTATGGTATTGAATTATTTAAACCTAGGTTATCAGTTTACCTTCTCTTTCATTTCAAAGACAGAATGCAAGGTAAAAACGGTTTATTCATAGAAAAAGCAAACAAACAATTGGATACCAGCATCGAACCTCCTGTAACTAGAAAGGTATTACTAAAGAATGATGTTGATATATATATGACTTATGACAATATACATTATAATGCTATATCAGGGATTGGCACTACCTACATGGCAATCTTTTTATTGTCATTATTACATAATGTGACACCAAAATTAGATATAAAGGTAATGGCAATCCGTTTTACTTTTTTCTTTATGTCCAAAATATAGTCCGCCATCAGCAATAAACTGCCAGCGTAATTGACGTCTGCTTCCTGAATGTTTGTTTACAGATCCCTTGTTCTCTAACTCGGGGAATCAATATTGATATTTAAGAATTACTAAGACGTTTCTGCCTAATATGTCATGCAAAATATAAAGCAGATATGGAATTTGATGGTTAAGAAATCACTTAAGTATATTTAATCAGCTCCTCTGAAATTGCCTGTCTACACATATAATATAATTTGATAGTCGTAAGAATAAAGAAAAGTGAAAAACTGATTTCAGCCAATAGATAAAATGGAACTGGTATAGAAGTAATAATTAACAAAAATCTAAAATATTACAGGATTTTCAGTAAAGTATGTACCTACTTGAATGGAGAGGAACACGAATTATTAACAACATAATACAAAATTACAAAAGGATTTGTGCATAAGGAGTGTCTCTTAATTCACTTATTACATCAAATGTCTTTTTTTACAGTGAAGACAGGTCATTTTATGGTCCAATCCACAATTTATATTACTTTATATATAATTAAAGGTAAATTAAAACAAAACAAATATACTTTAATAGAAAACAATTATTATCATTCCCAAACAAGCATTAGGAAAGTCGTTGAGATAGGTTTATATTTGGGTAGTTATTACCAGACCAGTGTTGACGTGACTGGTAGTACTAAACGTTTCTTCACCATCCTCTTCACCATCCTCAATATTTGTTTAAACAATACTTGTGTTATTCTGCAGAGAACCATGGCGTTATTTGATAGTCATTTCTCGTTAAAAGTCGGAAATTTCAAACACCAGCTGCGATACAGAAATATATCAGTCACATTTTATGAAATGTTTGTTTAAGTGGTGGTGATAACTTAAGCTCTAAACTTTGGAACTGTATCACTTAACAATTTGCAACACATAACAGTTGTAGTAACGGTTGTTTCTTGTTCTCTGACAGAATGTGACTGATTATGCAGTCAGTTGCTTGACATTTAAATGTCACGTTAAGAGAGAAGAATAGGTTAGGTTAGGGACAACTTAATAGTGAAATGAATGATAGAAGAGAGATAAACTAAATACAGGTTGTGCATGTAGTAACAACCTTCTGATCGTATCTGCGGGGTGTGAGAGGACAGATAACACGTTAGGGGTGGGGATGGGGTTGGGGGGGGGGGGGGGGGGGGGGTGGGGGTCTGGTGTGGCGCTGGGGGGTTCAAGCTATAGCATTTAAAACTACATAAATGCAACATTTATTGTAACAAAACTAGTAATAATTATCATTATTGCAGACAATACCAGACAAAACAAAACGTAATATAGTCTCTATTGTGGATAGATAATACAAATTACCTCTTTTATACGTTCAATAAAATTAAACTAGATGAGTGAACACAAAAAAAACGTTATATGACACTGCTTCAAGCAAATCATGCAATACCATGTCATGATAGTTTGAGTTTCTATAAAATCAAGTGTATGATACAAATTGATTGCTTGTATCATTGCAATAAAACAATAATTCACAATCATACAACCCTTAGAACTATTTAGACTGCACTTATCGATATTTGTTGGACATATATTTCCTGTATATATACATGACAACCAAACAGCACCATGGTTTACTAACCTAAATATATATATACTGTAGAAGACGCTTATTCTGATGATATTGTACTTTTGACTTGAGCTGATGTGAGTAAAATCTCTAACTTTTTAAAATTGTCTTAAGTTTTATTATAACAAAGACATCTTATTATCTAATATTGTCTACTACGTATAAATAGCAGTTGGCCCTTTAACAGTGCAAAGTTAATGACAGACGCAGTGAGGAACATTATATATACTTACTATCATTACAGCACTATTTTATTAGGGTTTAACACCATTTTCAGCACATGTTAGGTTGTATATGGCATATCCACTTTTATTGGTGGATGTATCTCAGAATGCATCTAAGAAATGAACCACTGTCCTTCCGCAAGTAACTTGCAAACTTTCCCGCTTTAAGATTTAGAAGCTTGCGGGAATGGAACCTACGACATTAGCGGTGAGATGTAAGTGATTTTGAGACAGTACCTAAAACCACTTGGCCACGGAGGACCTTACATTACGAATGTACTTTGACCATACATATAGCATACTATTCTAACATATTAGTAACGACTAAAGATTAGTTGCTCAATGACAAATGAAACATTTAAAAAGAGATAAGTTTACCATTTACATGGTCATTACCCTTCGATTTAGTGATATCGTGTATCTATACACCTGTGTACGAACTACATGATTGAGCGAGTATGATAGTATTATTGGTTTTCGATCACTTAAGAATCGCCTTTATATATGTCATTGCAAAATTAATGTTGACACTAAATGCTTTTATATTACGTTTAAATAACTACAAACTAATATTTGTCTACCAAAATGATAACAAATACAAGCGTATCACCTTAACTATTCACGTTAGATCGCGGTGAACCAAATTTACTTCCAACAAAATTGCTTCAGGATATTTCGAATACGTGAAAGGATAACGTAATGTGCCACACTAAAATAACATGAGGCTGGAGATGTGCAAATCAATGAAAGGAGATAAAAATGTACTAACCTTTCACATAAGTGAATGTTTCTCAATGGATATATTCAATAATAAAGGGAATTCACTAGACAGCACGATGTTGCTTAAATTTATTTTTTGGTTAACTTTTTACATATTTACCAATTAAAACACTAAATTGAATTAAAAAAATAGAAACTTTTTTATGTAAAATTTATTGATGCATCTTTATATAACCAATTCTTCTTGTCCAATTCGTACACAAATTTACTTATTTTCATACTGATATTAGCATTGTGATCCAGACTCATTGTTTAACAAATTTCTATATGAAGAAAGGTACTTCTTCAGAACCTCTATAATTTCTGACATGCGCAGTTAGCATGTTTCGATATTTTTGATTCGATTTAACCAGATGATGATGAAATTAGTATTCGTAAAAAAACAACTTATTGATTTTATGTAAAATGAAAAATTGACATAGTGAGAAATATATTTGTTCAGGTCTGTGTTACTATCATGAAATTACTTTTTACTTATATTGCAAGTATTGGATATTGTTTATAAATATTGACATTTGTGCAAGAAGTTGAAATACACGTGCACGATATTCGTAATTCTCAAAAGTGATCGAAGTCAGGTTGTGATGGAAAACACATCATACTATAAAAAAATTGTAGAAGTACAGTTTTTGACACGTTGTCGTAAAGTGTACTAAGCTGTGATCAAATGTGTGGGTGGAAAGGGGGGGGGGGGGGGGGGGAGAAGACTGAAAATAACGTCAATACGATTAACATGATAATTGTTTAGTCAACTGTTAATCAGTATTTGTTTCAAACTGATTGAGTATAATGCTTGCAATACATATAAATCGCGCTTGGTGGCTTCCGCGTAGAACCAGTACTTAACAAATGCGGATAAGTGTCTTCCCATAACTCTCGGAAAATATATTATCAGTACTGTATATAAAATTATTAATTGCATGTTATTACTTTTTGTGCATCTCCGTTATAATTTGTCATTCATAATAAGAACATAATTAAATCGTAAATTAATATCATATTCCTAAGAATAGTTGATTGAATCGATGTTTTACAGCCTTGATTCGTTTTTTCGTGAATGCGAATTGAAGAGAATCCGAGACCAGGAAATTAATATCTGAAATGCTCAAAGATTAACAAAGAAGCTGTCGCGGTGTGAATAACTTCCCATCACAATTATTTACTCAGCAGGAGAAATACTTCCCGTATAACGACAACATCAATCGTGCAAAAATGCGATGAACAGCAATATCAGGATATTGTTGTAAATTGTTTAAACAGGAATTAGATGCCATATATCAACGAGAAACCCACATGGGGTAATTAGTTCCTTTATAATAGTAATAATAATATTGAACGTACACAAAGTAATACCACGTGGCCTGATGCGGAAACCAGAACAATGATAAGAAGTTGTGCCATTTAAAAATAAAGCATGTACATTAAATGTTATAGATGTGTAAATCATTTCTTTATTTCCTCCAGTATCGGAGAGAGGTACACGTAGTATTGATACATAAATACTGTAATAAACATGAGCACGACACAAGTCCCACAACACAACATGGCATCGTTACTACATAGATTAAAGAATACAAGAATTTTATTTAACATTTAAATCGTAGTACGTTACATTACGTATTCACTGACACACATACCAAAACACAAGCGTAACTCGGTACAGCAGACAAACTGACAAACAACCACGCGCGCATATATACACACACGTCTTTACAGACAAACATGCATGAGCTTGATCGTTAAGAAGGATGCCAAAGACATTTGTCATTATTACGTAACGATAAGGACACAATGTTTGCATAGGCATACCATAGTATTACTAAGCTGATATATATATATACACCTATCAAGCCGTGCTACTTATAACATTAACTACTATACTATACTATATAAGCTACTATCACGCGTGCATTTGCGACTGTTTTTCTCATCCCGTTGTGTATTATCTATAATGATATACAAGAACAGTGAATTCTGTCACTCCTTGTAGTTTGTTGGCCCTTGTAAAGGTTGACATTTTGGTATGCAGTAACACCCAATCAATTTACCTTAAACAATAGTAGTTTTATCATCTTCAATTTGTGTTTTGGTGTAACAGATGCAACTCGAGCTAAAACTCGAAGGAAACGACTGGGCACGTTTTTGGGTCACTTTTGACACAATAAAAGTTGAGAAAAGAAGTTGTTGGTCAATGAAACTTTATATTGAATATGTATATATTTGTAAATCATTTTCGGCGCAGACGTTTTCGAAAATCAAAACGATTTGAACTTACTTGTGTCAAAGACCTTGGAGCAAATGTCTTAGTACAGACAATATAATCAGTACATCATATATTAATTATATGTTAGTTAATATATAACTGTTATTCATGGTAAGTTAATTATAGCTGTTAATGGGTTTCATCCTTTCAACGGATTTGTTGATTGCAGCAATTAAACACGGCATTAAGCGGATTTTAAGCAAACACGAATTGAAGATAAAACATTATGACTAGAAATCAATATCTTAAACGGTTTAAAGCTTTTAGAAGAAGCTTAGAGGTGAGTACAGCTTCATGTCAAAATGAAATATTCAGCAGTGGGACTTTCATTCTGTTTAACGACAATAGCAATCGTGAAAAAAAAAATAGCACGATAACAAGTTATATTACGATATTGAAATAACGTACACACTTAACCGAGGAGTTTTAATTCACTTACATGTATGATCGAGCACCACACATGTGGCAATTCGGTTTTAATTATTTATTAAATTTAAACAAAAACGAGCACAAAATAAAACTTTGTGGCCTAAGGAGAAAAAATATAAGACAAAAATGCGGAGACAGGAACTCTTTCGAGCCATTCACATTTTTATTGTTTTCGTTCAAAAATGTTTGCAATACACGTTCGAATGATATTATAACACGTATTTTGCCTCACCTTTTAATGTAATAATAATATATAAAGCTGTTATGCACATGGATTGTGCGATTTATTTAAGAATAAGTGCACAATGATGTAACTATTATTTGATACATGTATACTTTTCACATATTACATAATAATGAACGATTTTAAACATTATAAAATGTAGCACGCATTAAAGACTAAGCATTTATTGGAAATAGATAGTACAGTCACATGAAGTGATCTCGTTAATTGATTTTGTCTTGCAGACAGATAACTACAGTATAAAACGTGGGCTAATACAGAACAAACAATAACGCATGTCAGTTCCCGTTATTGTGTAATCTGTTTCCGTCTTCTATACTCTGTATCAACTGTTGAAACTATTGCTTGTATCAGACAAACGCACACATCTACATGCTTGAAACAGTCAAATGTTGGTACGATTCTTGTTGTGAACTTGTATTAGTAGAGCAGTATTGTCTATTATAACGAAAGGACAGACTAATAAACAAGGCAACTTTTTAAGCCTGTATGTGAAGGTCTGTTTTGGGAGTTCCTAAAGGATAATTGGAAGGTTTTATTAACGTGTAATGGGTGTTATACTCCATATAATTTTGTGTAATTAACTGGTTCTGTAATATGGCATTAAGACTAAGCTTATTTACGGTCATCATTAAGAAGATCGTATTTTTGAATAGCTGTAATGTGTAGATTGTAGATATTATTGCAGCTTGAATTTCAATTCGTGATATTAAGATTAATTGTCCTGACAGACTGTAACAACTGGATTGCATTATTTAAAGCATTATTCATCGCGTTGACTCCCTGTCAATGGTAATGTATTCTAAACTGAAGTCATTCTAACGTCGGACTACTCTAAATAAATACTTTATACTCTATGCAAAATGTTTTTACGATTCTTTGATATTTTCTCTTTGAATTTGAACAGGATTCACATTTTCTATCAATACCAATAGTAACAACATGCCAATTAATTATAACACTTGTTCTTACAGATGTCAAATATCAGCTATATCCTGAGATCGATATAGTCTTAATTAGCATTGTAAAAACATGCGAAATCAAAGTGAATGATAATTAAATGTTAACAGTAAAATATTTTCACCTTTCCTTTTATGTAAATACATTCCAGGACTTAATAAATATAACAATTTAGAGTGTGAAAACATATTGCCGATTGTATATATTTTATTACCAATTCAATTCAATTCAATATTTTATTCAGCATAAACTACATTATGTTAATCGCCATTACACTTTTATTTTGACGGTTTAAACAATACAAACATGAATACAAGCATAAGTATTTACAAAACATGAACAATGAGAAAAACATGAACAAAGGTATCATTGTAGGAAAAGTGTATAAACCGATTCAACTATTTTGAGACTACGTCATTCTTTTTTTAGATGGAACCTTCCGTATTAGGTTTGTTTGTACTATGATAGCAGATTTATCTGTTACATAAACTATAAAATAAACTAGATATCAATATAAAGTGTGTTGTACTACAGTCTGTTCCGATAGTGTAGTGGTAATGGTTTGAACTGTCAACCCAAATGTCGCGAGTTCGAGCCTTATTTATGTTGATTTTTTTTTAAAATTTATTTTCCATAAAAGTATCCAAGTGTACTTTTTCAGTGTGTTTTTTAATTTGGTAAGTGTTGGTAGCAACCTGTTCTATATATATATTGCCTGTATACAGGTCTCACTTAAGAATACCCCCCCCCCCCCCACCCACCCCCTTACATTATAACATTACGGTATCAAGGTTTTTACGCCAAAGAAATTAGAGCTGTGTAAAGCCGTTTGGCATTTTTTTTGGTTAAAATACATAAAATGTCATTTGTGCATATAGGAACATTTTTATTATTTCTGCCAAGTTTGAATGACATTGGGAACTGTTTGGTAAAACCATCGAAATTGTGAAAAAGCAATCTGGTCAACCTCAAGTTTTTCCGCATAATTAACCCAACAGAGGACAATCTATGGGAACAATGCACTGTTAGAACCATTGAAAATGTATCCAGTGTTCAAGAAGCGCATGTCTCTATATGTAGAACAGTACAAAATTAATTGTTGCGCGAGAGTTATAGCGTAGCGCCGCACCACACCAAGTCAGAATCATCAAAACAATTCTGTCTGATTGTGACTTCCGAGGAGCCTCCGATGCCGGTGCCGACTTGCTGCTGCGGATTACAGCTGACGTAATATGTACGTGTGCATATGAGCATTGTTAATACATTTTCTCCGCGAACGTTGATTTTAACAAAAAATCGTTGCATTTTATTAATTTTGTATGTGTTTTAACGGACAATAGTATAACACAGTTAAAATTATATATCAAGGCACTCTGATACTTTTATGGCAAATAAAAATGCAAATAAAAATTCAACATATCTCGAACTCGCGATATTTGGGTTGACAGTTAAAACCGTTACCACTACGCTATCGGAACAGACAGTGGTACAAACACTTAATATTGATATCTAGTTTATTTTATAGTTTATAACAGATAACACTGCTATCATACTACAAACACCCCTAATACGGAATGTTACATCTAAATATAGAATGACGTAGTTTCAAAAAAATAGCTGAATCAGTTTGTTTTTTTATAAAACCTGACATATTTTGTTGATTGTTTACACTTATGTTTCTTTCTGATAATCAATTATTTGTCAAACACATTCTGTGCATTGTGTAAAACTAGCGCCTGTAAAGTATTCAAGGGTGGACCGTTAATTATTCAGAGATATAAATAACAGAGGATCGGATATAGATATATAGTGTAATACATTTTTGCATCGTTGTTGACAGGATAATATATCAGCCAGATCGGAGTTATAGTGTGAAATTTACTTTCATATTATATTTATTTTAAAAATAAATTTGCATTCCAGCCCTTATTTTATAAACTGTGTAAATACCTATGTTTTATTCACTAAATTCACTATTTTATTGGACACCGCTTTTAATATGTGATTTTGAGTAAGTTAAATATAATTGTTAAGATGTTACTGTAACACTTTAATTAATCAATATCATTGATATTTGAAACTGCGATAACGGAGATCATTGATGATCCATGAGTCACGTCAGCCGCTTATATTCTGCGATAACGGAGCGCGTGGTCTTGTGGTAAAGCACCAAACCAATGATCGGAGGGCCGTGGGTTTGATCCTCCGCCACGGCTAGTGTGGTGTCCTTGAGCAAGACACTTTTTTTTTCCGCACCAGTCGCTTGTATTCTGCGATAACGGACACTATGAGCGCTCCACGAGTCACATCAGCCGCTTGTATTCTGCATTTGGATACCCTGAGTACTCCACGAGTCATATCACCGATAACGGAGACAATGAGTACTCCACGAGTCACATCAGCCGCTTGTATTCTGCGATACCAGACACCATGAGTGATCCATAAGTCACATCAGCCGCTTGTATTCTGCGATAACGGAGATTATGGATGCTCCACAAGTCACACCAGACGCTTGTATTGTGCAATAACGGAGACAATGAGTGGTCCATAAGTCACATCAGCCAATTGTATTCCGAGATAATGGAGAACTTGAAGGATCCATGAGTCTCTTCAACGGCTTGTATTCTGCGATACCGGATCCTATGAGTGATCCACTAGTCATATCAGCCGCTTGTATTCTGCGATAACAGAGACTATGAGCGCTCCACGAGTCACGTCAGTCGCTTGTATTCTGCGATAACGGACACAATGAGTGCTCCACGAGTCACATCAGCCGCTTGTATTCTGCGATAACGGACACAATGAGTTCTCCACGAGTCACATCAGCCGCTTGTATTCTTTAAAAAATGGAGACCCTTAGTACTCCACGAGTCACATCACCGATAACGGAGGCCATGAGTGTTCCACGAGTCACATGCTTGTATTGTGCAACAACGGAGACTATGAGTGCTCCATGAATCACAACAGCTGCTTGTTTTCCGCGATAACGGAACCCATGAGTGCTCCACGAGTCACACAAGCTGCTTGTGTTCCGAGATAATGAAATAGAATGAGTGCTTCATGAGTCAAATCATCCGCTTGTATTCTGCGATAACTGAGACCATGAGTGATCCATGAGTCGCAGCAGCCGCTTGTATTCTGAGATAACAGAGACCATGAGTGATCCATGAGTCGCATCAGACGCTTGTATTCTGAGATAACAGAGACCATGAGTGATCAAAGAGTCACATCAGCCGCTTGTATTGTGAGATAACAGAGACCATGAGTGATCAAAGAGTCACATCAGCCGCTTGTATTGTGAGATAATGTAGATTATGAATGCTCCACGAGTCACATTAGCTGCTTGTATTCTGAGATAACGGAGACTTTGAATGCTCCACGAGTCACATTAGCCGCTTGTATTCTGAGAAGTTGGAGACTATGAGTGCTCCACGAGTCATATCAGCCGCTTGTATTGTGAGATAATGGAGACTATGGGTGCTCCTAGAGTCACACCACCCGCTTGTATTCTGCGATAACGGAGACTGAATGACCACGAGTTGCCGCTTGTATTCAACGATAACCGAATAAATGAGTGCTCCAAGAGTCACCTTAGCCATTGGTATTATGCGATAACGGAGACTAAGAGTTCTTTGTGAGTCAAATCAGCCGCTTGTATTCTGCGATAACGGAGACTACGAGTGACCATTGAGTCACATCAGCCACTTGTATTGTGTGATAATGGAGATTATGAATGCTCCACGAGTCACATCAGCCGCTTGTATTCTGCGATAACGGAGACTGAGTGACCACAATTGCCGCTTGTATTCTACGAAAACGGAGACAATGATTGCTCCATGAGTCATATCAGCCGCTTGTATTCTGCGATAACGGAAACTATGAGTGCTCAATGAGTGCTCCATGAGTATTCATCCAAAACTGTGTTAAATACTCTACTGTTTATGATGGTTAAACAAAATGTTGGCCAACTATGACAAAATACATATGTTATATATGACTATTCGTCTTTGATTTAAGTAAAATCAGACATTGATGACGCTGTAACATTGCATTGCAATAAACCCTTAAGATTTTTTTATTTGTTCTGTCACTTTATCAATATATGCAATTTATTTCTGATTGATAGAATGGTACATGTAAGCGGTTTTTTTCTGACCATGTTACAGTGTATGTATAAATATGTTATGACAAATGTGTTTTTATAATAATGCATAATGATTACCTTGTTTTATGACACATATAATCTTTTTATATATTGCATAATAATAAAAATGCAATGCATCCAGCATTCATCTGTTGTTTTTTTCTAACTCAGTACAAGATTATAAATATAATTATAATATCATATTAACCTGTTTAATTCAACTAGCAAAATAGCTAACATGTACATTTTGATTCAGCCGATATGCCTGTCATTTATACAACCGAGTAACAGTGCTGTATATAATTATTCACTTCAATTATTGTGAAAACCTTAACAAGTTTCCTCTGTTTTAGTAGAGTTCATATCGTTGCAATAAAAGCTACTCCGGGGTAACACCAGAGAAGAAAAAAACCGTAAAACTACGACCATTTCAAGCGATTCAGTCTGTTAACTAGTTTTATTAAGAAAAAAACGCTATGATCCGTTCACAAGGGATTTTGTTGCTTCCCTGACTAACACAAAATTTAACAAAAATTGTTAAATCTCTGTGTCTTTATATATCTTTCTCACAAAACTCTATTGATTTTTGTATAATTAATTCTATTATATATACACTGTAGTGCACTTGTGGTTACTATTATCATTGTCAAGTTCAGTTCAGTACATTTAATGTTCCAATTTAACTGTTCTATTGTGTGTTGTATAGTTTGCCTTGCAAGATTCTTCTTTTCATGATCGTCATTATAAACCAAACTACATGTACCATATCTAGCTTATATTTTGTATATGCTTGCTTTAATTTAAGGGAACTGTATTGTTAAGCTATTTTAGTGAATTTAGCGTTTTATTTAAACACTAGCTTTGTGGTGTATTATTGCACGGACAGGTAACCGTACAATATGTGGTAACATAGTTGTATATATCGATATTTGCTTGGTCCAAGTTTCACTTAACATCTTAACTTGAGATTTGCCTCCGCTCAATTTGTTTAAGTGTTAACTATGTTTACACTGAGCTTTTCGTGTGAGTTTCTATATCAATGACATTTGTAAGAGTTCAATTCGATGTTTTCAAATGATACGTAATACGTTCATGTTATTATTATAGAGAAATTGGTGTTGACGAAAAGCTCAGCTTAACATGTGTAGTGAAGGCGACCCCAGTGTTAATATACATTCGACTACCTTTGTATCACATGTGAAGTGAAGCCGATCCCAGTGTAAATATAAATTCGACTACATTTGTATCACATGTGTAGTGAAGGCGACCCCAGTGTTAATATAAATTCGACTACCTTTGTATCACATGTGTAGTAAAGTCGGACCAGTGTTGATATAAATTCGACTACCTTTGTATCACATGTGTAGTGAAGCCGACCCCAGTGTTAATATAAATTCGACTACCTTTGTATTACATGTGTAGTGAAGGCGACCCCAGTGTTAATATAAATTTGACTACCTTTGTATCACATGTGTAGTAAAGTCGGACCAGTGTTGATATAAATTCGACTACCTTTGTATCACATGTGTAGTGAAGCCGACCCCAGTGTTAATATAAATTCGACTACCTTTGTATTACATGTGTAGTGAAGGCGACCCCAGTGTTAATATAAATTCGACTACCTTTGTATCACATGTGTAGTGAAGGCGACCCCAGTGTTAATATAAATTCCACTACCTTTGTATCACATGTGTAGTGAAGGCGACCCCAGTGTTAATATAAATTCCACTACCTTTGTATCACATGTGTAGTGAAGGCGACCCCAGTGTTGATATAAATTCGACTACCTTTGTATCAAATGTGTAGTGAAGCCAGCCCCAGTATTAATCTCAATTCGACTACCTTTGTATCACTTGTGTAGTGAAGCCATGTGTAGTGAAGTCGGTCCCAGTGTTGATATAAATCCGACTATCTTTGTATCACTTGTGTAGTGAAGCCAGCCCCAGTATTGATATCAATTCGACTACCATTGTATCACATGTGTAGTGAAGCCGACCCCAGTGATGATATAAAGTCGACTACCTTTGTATCACATGTGTAGTGAAGCCTGCCCAAGTATTGATTCAAATTCGATTACCTTTTATCACATGTGTAGTGAAGCCGGCCCAGTATTGATACAGATTCAATGAGTATTGAAACAGAACTATAGTAAAGCCAATACACGTGTAATATTTTGTAGGTAAATACATATGGCTGTGAATGAGTTGTGTACATTATACGGTTTCGAACCAAGATAGACGAATCTAGTATCTTTACAAACTCTAATCCAAACCTTTTCGAATATATTACTCAAACACAATATGAGAAATGGAATTCGCTGTATTGAGTTACCATTTAACACTCAGTCTAGCTTTATTATTATACACTTAAAGGTCACTTCCTAAATAACTCATTTATGTGATTACCGATCCGTCATGTGCTGACTGGCTAGACACGTTTCGGTTTTGACGCTCACCAGGGATTCGGCTAAAACAAAATGACAACTTAGAACGAATCATCTCGTTTACCAACTACGTCAACTGAAGTACATCTTGGTTCAGTCTTAAGTACATTATTGATAGCTGTTTTTCGAAACGGTGGGAAATGAGGATAAGGGGGACAAATTGAATATTATTTTATGTTGATAAAGGTATATTATACGATGGCTGCCCCAAAATAACGTGACAATTCGAGTCAACCTCCTTTTCGAACTTTCAGCATATTGATGTTTTATATTTGCAATCCTTTATTAATTTTAGGCAAAATTGAGCAATTTTATTATAAAATATTATACGTCTTTTATCGATTCTACAAGCGATTGTTTCATATAATAAAATTTATGTTTGACCGGCGCAGTCCTAAAACGTCTCAATTTCAGTTGTTCATGTCGGTAATGTGTATTCCAATTCAATAATAATGACGTTTGTTTGCCGCTTAAAAAAGCACGAACGTTAACATAAAAAACAGTGACGAAATATTTTAAAATTTGAAGAAGTTTCATTTCTTACGGTTGGGCGATGCTCGTTTCATAACATCAACTTCTACTAGAATTTTGAAACAATGGTAACGTCAAAAGGCAGAACGACTAACATAAGAATTATTGAGTTTTGTACAGAGCTTGGAATGACCCCAGGAGATATTAACATAAAAAGTGCAAACCGTTCAAAGGCATGAGTGCGTTGGTGTACAATTGACATGGTAAATACACATATGCCAGTAATGAAGTTGAAGAAAATTGCGGTCTGGTCGGCCGCAAACCATTAAGTTTGATGCCGTTAACAGCATAATGGATGTTATTACCATGGGTAGAAGGCAAACAGTGAGGGAAATCGCAGATATTACGGGGTTTAGTATAACTTCTGTCCATCGGGTGCTGACAGTGAATTTACATATGCCACAAGTAGGAAGAATAAAAAAACGTTGCTTGACCGCATTCGTGGACGTTTTAAGCGCCATGGAAATGATGACATCTTTATGAATCAATTGATTTAAACTGATGAAACATAGCTGCATATCTTGAACCAGCGGGTAAAAGGCAATCGAGCGTATGGAAGACACCAAACACACACATCCATCGAAAACAAAAATGGTAAAGTCAATGGGGAAGAACAAGTTTATCATATTTATGGACAAGTACAGGATGATCCTCGTTCGTGCAGTTCCGGTAATCAAGACTGATAATGCCGCATATTATTTGAAGGTATTTGAAATAAATATCTATATTCTGTTTCTCGGGATATCTATTTTGGGGGTAACTCGACAAATACTCATTACCCCTAAAACAGTTATTCCTCGGTTAGAATTTTCCATTTGCACCTCAAACCCACGAAAGATGCTTATAATCCACTTTATCCTATTTAAATATAGATTAAACTGTTGCCAACTACAACATTAGTTCCGTTAAATATTTAGCAAATTATCCACCAATGCTTTATTACATTTGCAATTAGACTAGATCTGTATAAATTCATTGCAGTTATTGTTGTTATCACAAACGGATAGCGATACCTATATCAATATAGAACAATTAGAAGGTAACACATTTAATTATATAATTAAAAGTAGATGGTTTCAGATGGTTACATTGAACTTCTATTCAAAGTCTGATGATTTGGCATGCAGTCAAAAGTTAAATTAAATTAACTCAAAAATTACAATGAGTTTTATTGTTGTATTGATATATTAGTAATTAACAAGTCTTCTAATTCCATATTAACTTTTTGTTATTATCATTGTTAAGTTTATTTTAGGTTTATTTTCACTGTTATTTGTAAATCAAAGCATATAATGAATAATTCTTGGCTGCAGTATCACGAAACATTTCAACTTTAGCTTTTCCTTAACTACATTTCTGATTGTTATAACTTCATTTACATTGGTCATTTTGCATGTTGTCCTTAACTAATGCGTGAAAATGTGTTTCAAGTTTAATTATTTGTGATTATTTATTGTGTAGTGAGTAAAGGTAATGATTTGGAGAAATTGTGAATTGGGGAAAATCTCAACGTGGGAGCTTTAGCGAAACGGTCCCAGACAGTTAAGTTAGTTCCTTTTTGTCTTATACGATCCGACTAAATTATTTTGTCCGTTTTGTTATCATGGTTAAATAAGGAAAACAATAAAAAGAAAAAAGGATTTAATTTTTTCAGACATGATTTTAAAAGTAAAAGTAAGTCAATGCACCCTTTATACAAGCCCACTGCTAACTAAAACAAATCTACATTGTTCTTATTAATGCAATATAAGTAGTATACCTTGAAATAGCAGAAAGTATCGGTAAAGCAACTGTTAATTACTTGTTATAAGTGTGTGTGCATCATAAATACGGTCGTCATTCAATTCATAAATAGTACTGCAGGATTTAATTGTAAATTAACTTTAAGTTCTCATCGGGATTAGTTGATCACTGCGACATGATGCGGTATATAGTGGTTATTTAAGAAACAGTGAATAGAAAATATATGGAATAAAACAATCTTCCGGATTAATCAATATCTGAAACGGTTTGAAAGGAACATGCTTCGCGGCATAGATAGCTTTTTATCAAAATGACACACTCATAAGTTGAATTAATATTCCGTACAATGCCAATAACAACTTTATTGTGAATAAAGTAAGACACAGGAGGATGAATAAAAACTTAAATATATACGACACGGGAATTCGAGCCCACACATCAACGGGAATCACACAGACTGGTGGCCTTTTTGTTATTTTGTATTTTAATTGAATTTAGAAACAACATAACACTGTGTGGTCTAATAAGAAAATAGTTCAGCTATAAGAAGATACTATAAGTTAAAAATAAAGCACGTATTGGAAATAGGTAAACGACCAATATTGAACCTTTAGCAGGACTTTCTATGCAGACACAATAAAGCATTATTCGCTTGCAACTTATACCATAAATTATTATTGCCATGAAATGCGAAATCGCCTACCAGCATACACAACTAATTGAAATAGGTTTCCATGGACAAAGGGAAATTCAGACAGATAAAATCGATAGGCAAATACTCAAATTTTGAATTTTCGTTATGTTCTGTGTGAAGCATGGAAATATACAGCTTCTATACCTTTTCTTCTTTATCTATGAATGGTAGTTTGTGTTATGAATATTTTAGAGATTTTGACTTATACACGAATACTGTTGTTATTGTGCGTTAGGATTTCTCTGGCATCAATAATTAAATAATACGAAACGATGTAATAAGCATTCGCACAATTATAGAAAGCACATCTCTTCCATTTCTCTGCCTGCCTGCCTGTCCAATTTCTTAGATGGAATTCAGTTTCTATACATAACTAAAACACCACTATTACGAACGGGTACATATTGAATTGATTCATTGTGGAACAGTGTCCGTAAATGTTCATAATTTAGACCAATTATTATTCATTTTACGGTTCATATTTGACGTCATTGCGCAAATGCAGTTTTTATATATTTGAGACAAAACACGCAAGATATCGTGATGCATGTAAATGATCTGGAGAAGACATGATAATAAAAAATTTCTTCCGTTATCGTGTGTCGATTTTAGCTATAAAGATTGATGTTAATGCTATTATACTTTATAAGAACAGCTGAAAATTCTAAACTTTTCTTTTTTGCTAATAATGCAAACTATCCGAAACTCTTTAAGCCATATGAAAAATTAATGCATTTAGAAAACTGTATTTTGAGGTACAAAGTTTAAGGCATACATCATCGTGGTCTTTAAGTCTCGTGCAAACAACACTATAATTGAAGCAGTTGAAGTTGTAACAAAGAATGGCGAATGAAACTACATTAGGCCTCGGTACCTGTTTGAATATTACGCGTCATTTTTGTGCCATTCAGTGTCATTGAGGACTAACAGACCTCGGTACGTAACGGTTGATCAAAGCTGAACGAAGTTTTTTTTTTTTATACTTATTAGTTTAGTTCAATTGCGAAGAAAGCTCATAACTTATATGAAACGCTCTCGAGTTCACTTTCTGGTAGACCCAGTGCTGAGTGTTGATTTTAAAGGCATCTGTTCGAGCTAGTGATCGAACACAAAGTATATGGCGTGTTCGGCAAAAGGGCGCGATCCCCAGATTTGTTTTATTATTGCCAATTGTTAACGCATTTGTCTACTGATAGTAACGACTTTGGTTTACTAATTGTTAACGCCTTTGTTTCACTGATTGATGCTAACGGTGTTATTGAGAGTAAAATAATCAGACAAACGGTAGTACGTGAAAAAACAAGGTGAGAGATAATTATATATTATATAACGTGAAAATGCTTTTCATAACATGCATTAATCACTACATATAATAGAACTTACGCAATGGTCAATGTAAGACCAATGGTAATACATGGTAACTTCAAATTGACCCTAGATATTGATAACCTCAAACCTGAAGAGAAACAACTTCAAAAATATTAACGTTTATAGGATCTTCAAGAGTTATCTCGCTTACTATAAACGATAGCAATGGATAACATGCAGTTCAAAGTTATGGTAATATGCAGCAATCAACCGCGGTAAGCAATGTCTTTATAATTATATCTACAGGCTGATATAGACGATTTTACCAGAATGAAATAATTGGTTCATCGTTCATTGCATTGCCTCTAGCTGTCAAACACTTTGCGAATATGTGTTTTTGCTGATATTGCGATTCGATCATATTACTGATAGCTCTGTAAGAAACTCATTAAATAACGTGGGTTTATACTTACATATATACTGAACGTAACAGCTAACCCATCACTTGGCAATTTATGTACCTGACATTTATTGCATTTTCTAAAAAAATATAAAACCAAATTTCCTAGAAATTTTGGCTTGAATAGGAAAGAACAGTTAATAGCTGTAAAATCAATAACTGGTTTCTGTTAATGTCGTACACGCATTTGATAACACTACTCAATATTTTGACGAAGATGTTGGAAATACAAAAGTGGCGGGTTTGCTGTTCCGTTCAGTATACATTGTGTTTAATATTACTTGAAAACACACATGATCTTAAATGTTATGGAACTGCTGCGCGATTTAGAAAACAATAATAGTAAGAATTAATGTTTAAATATGTATACTGGCCATACTTATTACCGCGAGACTAAAACTTTGTCAGCCATGTAAAAAATTGTATCAATAATAAACAGTAATAAAGTTACTTAAGTGTGCGGAATAATAGACAGTTGCCGGTACGAAATGTATTCAAATGCCGACGCTAACGGAAGTTGGAGCGTTGCGCATGTCTGGGATATTATTATACGGGCATTCGCGGTAATAGGTATATCGCAGTATAAGGTATACAAGGGAGAAATCTTAATTTGAGACTGATATAAGATTAAACTACAAGGATTGATATTCACAAACATCAGCTAACCATGATTCATTATCAATCACTCAAAACGGCAAATAGTCAATTGTTACACAGTGTTTATTTTATCAGGAAAGGGAACTAAACACGATAAAATATTAATCGTATTTAACATTTTGATTACTTCCCTTCGACAACCAGTCATTTTGTTAATAACTAGAATTCGCGTTACATTATTAAATCCATTAGATAAAAGTTTAATTCCCATTAACTTGAAATTCGTTTTAAATCATCACGTCATCACATTTTAAAAAATTATTAAATGTGTATCAATGTATACGATTTTTGTGATCCGATGGCGTCAACGACATATTCAACTAACAATGGACAATACCGTGTAAATTTTGATATTTTAATAATGATATCCATACATATTAAACAAACTGTAATTTGGTTCAATGGGACGTTAAGCCAATTAATAATAAGATAGTTACGGTTACTGTTGTAAAATGAACAATAAAGCACACAGAAATACTCACAACAGGGTTACCGCCTTGGAATAAAGTTCACCGAACAGCTTAAACATGCTTAAAGAGCGAATTCAAAATAATGTTGTATATGGTGAGATTATAATTGAAACTTTCTTACATAGGTCATATATGTTATTTTACATTAATATTGACTCATGTTTATTTTGAAACATGTGGATATTATGTTGCGTGTTACGTTGTAGTTTTACGCTGTATGTTGTGTTTGTATGAAAGTATGAAATATATTTTGTGTGATACATTAAAATTGTTGGCACGTATATTGTAATAATTATGAAGAGAATCTGCTGTGGATTATGTTTTTATTATTAACAAGACTGTGTAATAAGCCTTGCATGGTATATATGTAAAACCATGTGTATGATTATGTTAGAACTACATACTGTGTGATACAATTTTATTAATAATATGAAAACTATATACCGTGTGATACAATTGTTTAACTAGTAAATGAATTATACACTACATTATAATTTAACATGACATTGAATTGATACATTTGTGGTTACACTGTGTAATATATTTTCATAATCGATATGTGATATGATGTGTGATATATGTTATAACTAATATTTGATGAGTTATGTAATATATGTGTATATTTAAATATGCGATGTGTGTTATGTATTTGTATGTACTGTGTTATTTATTTGTATAAATAATATGTGAAGCATGTTGTACGTTATGTTTTTGTATTTTAATTGATATGATAAGCAGGTGGTGAGTAATAGATCTTAACATTAATGTGTTTGGTGTAATTTATTTATAGTATATTACTAACATGTACACGTAGGAATGTGTTGTGTAATGTATTTGTGTTTCTAATACGTGTGGTGTGTGTAGTATGATCTGTTTAGCCTATTAACAGACAGAGTGTGTGTTATGTGATGTAGAGTGTGTGATACATTTAGATTATTACCATGATGAGTGTGTGATGTGTAGTGTGTTTATATTATCAACATATGAAGTATGTATAGTGTGATGTAGACTATGTAGGTTGTGTGTTGTGACATATGTTTAAATAACTAACACGTAGGATGTGTGTTGTGCCATATGATAATATCACTAACACTTAGATTGTGTGTTGTGCCATATGTTTAGACATGCATCACTTACACAAATGGTGTATATAGTGATTTATGTTTATATCACTAATACGTAGCAGGGTTATAGTGTGATATGTTTATATTACTTTCATAAAGGGTGTCTGCTGCACCAAATGTTTAGATGTGTATCACTTACACATCGGGTGTATGTTGTGCCCTATGTTTATATCACTCACACGTAAGATATATGTTTTACTAAGTGTCACTTACACGTAGCGAGGTTGTAGTGTGATATGTTTATATTGCTTTCATGTAGGGTGTATGTTGTGCCATATGTTTTATATCACTTACACGTAATGTGTGTGTTGTACCATGTGTTTATATCATTTACACGTAGCATGTATGTTGTACCATATGTTTCGTATCATTGACACGTAGAGTGTGTGTTGTACCATTTGTTTTATATCATTAACACGTAGGGTGTGTGTTGTACCATATGATTTATATCATTAACACGTAGCATGTGTGTTGTACCATATGTTTTATAGCATTAACACGTAGGGTGTGTGTGCATTTTATGTAATTTATAAAAAGAATGTGGGCTATATGTGCTATTTCTATATTCTGTGAAAAGATATTTTATTCTTATTCAGAGCACGCATGTCTGAAATGACGATTCGCTATATTTAGTAACATAGTATATATTATTTACATGAAATTACATGACCCATTCTTTAATTGTATGGCATTGATGGTGGGTTTATGCCGACGCCTGCATGATGTCTGAAATATCATATAAGTAGTTTTAGTGGCGGGATTAGCAGATGTACACGGATATAAAGAAGTGGCACTCATTTTGTTTTAATTTAGCTTCTTTAACAACACCGGTTAATCCTAACAACCTATATATTTTCATTTATATCATAAACATAGTTTTATATTGAATTACATGAGCATGTAATATCCTCTGTCCGTAAGTCCGTTAAACCAACGTGTTGACATTTTATGAATTTGACAGTTTTTATCAAAGTAATTTCAATTAATTACACATTAAAACCATGTAAGTGACAGATCGAAGTTCGTGAACCAGGATTCCATACACCGACACGCGCATCGGGCCCTGTTGGTAATTAGCCAGGATGACCATTTCATATAATTTCTGTGAAATTATTCTAATTTCAAAGAGAATCTGTGTTAATTTTTACACTGAAACGTTGTAATTTGTGTCACCTTTAATGCGCACAAAGCCGATTTCTAAGGTTTAAAGACAATAATTACAGGGTGTTAGTACTACTTTCTCTCGTTGACCAGTGTGGTCAGCTTAATTAGGACACAGACTGGCTGCCGTATACAACTTCCATTAGCTATATTTATGTGTCATTTCTTCTTAGTTTTAGTTTACCCTTTTTATAGTTCGCAATCACGCTCACATATTTTATTGTGTGGCTATCGAAAGAACTGGGGTCTCTATGATTGAGAGTTCCTCCTAAAATAGTCTCCTAAAATAGTAAAATAACAGACTTGTACTGGTCTGTCTTACATGTACCTTTAACTATTTTTATATTGCTGTTTTGGATTCTGCAAAGTCATCAAGTACATTTGCATTATTTCTGTATTATATAGGATTTAACTGAGTCAATGTGCATTCTGTCGTATTTGTAAAAGAATTATTCCACGTGGCTATTTTTATTGACACTATCACATTTTATAGAATGTCGGGGAAAATCGAGTTTAGATGCATCCGTTTTAACTAGTATAAGTGAGGATTTCTTTGTTACTTTTATACTGCGGTAGCCCTTGTTGCCATTTATTTTGCATATGTGTGTTTTACGGTGCTTCTAATGTATGTATGTTGATTATCTTAATAAAGTTGCGATTGCATTTTCATTTGAATACCATTTCTCCTGCAGGACACTTTTTAAGACCAATGCTTTCAAAATGATTTAGCGCTTACCAGTAATAAATATTCCGTTCTATTCGGTTTTTCTGTTCTATGTCATGTTCAAATGACGGGCTTAATTTTGTTTAGAATTATTAATAATAAAACACTATGCAAATACAAAACAGTTAAGCGGAATCAAAATATTTCACAGGAAAGAACAACTAGCTTTGTGTCAAACTTGATGTTCAAATAAAAAAGCATTCAAAATTAACAAATGCATGACACGAAATTCTAAAAACTGAAAATTACGTCAGCAATTGCGCGTTGTGCCAATAATGATTTAAAGCAACAGTGATTGTTAACACTAATCGAAACAAAATAGAGGAACAATTAACTAACGTGATGATAAAGTTAAAAGACAGATGAATCCAATGTGCGTAAAAGTTGTACTTGTTATACTGAAAAAATGAAATAACATATAACGGTTCTGTTTTAAAAGAAAACACAATTATTAGATGTTTTTCTTTTTCATTATAGGACTTAATGTAAGATGAAATTTAAATTGGAACCTGAAACTAATAATACATACAATCATGTTTATCTGTTTCCTTATGTTATACATGTGTTGCAAAGTTATGTTAACAAGTAAGACACAATTTAATTTTACACATGGTATTCGATGTTCATATTGTAGCTCTACTTATGTCGGGCCTTTACAATGTTCATATATGGTAGTTCCATTTTATCAGGACTTTGGTGCCGTAGTTTAAATTGTAGAT
Source organism: Panopea generosa (assembly GCA_029582155.1). Taxonomy (NCBI): domain Eukaryota; kingdom Metazoa; phylum Mollusca; class Bivalvia; order Adapedonta; family Hiatellidae; genus Panopea; species Panopea generosa. The sequence goes on along the minus strand of CM055895.1, from coordinate 3,440,986 downwards.
ATCTTTTGTTGGATCTTTCAGTTCCGTGTTCATACTGCAGTTCCGATTCTGTCTGAAGAGATTTGATACAATGTAAGACCGTGTCACGTGGTATTAATGACTGTGGGGAGCCATCATTTTTGAAATTCAGATCATTGACTCAATATCATTGGATAACAACATATACGTCACACAATTGCATCCGTTGTGAATAAATATATACGCACAACGCTTTAAATTAAGTATGGTAAGAATTTTTACAGAACGTATTGAATTGTCTTTGCAAACAAAGATAAGCGCAGGACTGCCTTTCAATAATTATATAATAAAGATGTTTTATTTACAGTTTCATCGTACTGGATTCGTTTAACAGCATCTGCTAAATTCTGTTTTATTGTTGTTTTAATCATGCCATTGATTAAATTTCATAAAACTACCATAATTCGAAATTTCGCACATGAAATGTTATCATGATGTTATCAATGATTTCACAGCAGAATGATCATGTCTGTTGATGATAACCTTACTTTGATTTCCCCTCTGGACGTGTTGGCAGATCGGAGTACAAGCGCTTTGTGGTTTAAACCAGCATTACGACCGGTGTCACGTTAGATTCACACGCACTACGGAAAGTCCACGCTTTATTCATCTGGTGTTAAAATAAACATGAAAACCTGGCAAAACTCATTCGAAATACATGTAATACATTTTCAGTCGATCATACTGTCAAGGTTACTATGGTTCTTTTTATAACCATAATTCACGAAGGGTGTCAAAAATATAAATATGAAGTCCTGATAATGACCATTTGATATACTATATTTCAAAGTTACATTTATAAGTTTTAATAAATAAAACGTTTATCCAAAATGTACCCATTTCCAAAAATAAACCTTTCGCCGTTGTTTGTACGTGTGCACCGTTCAGAAAGATCTGGACCTAAATAAACAATATTGATTATTTTATGACCTTTTAGAATTGCAAGTTAAATATTTTTGATATTATTCAACAATACTCATATAAAGATATATTTTTTCATTGCGGTTTGAGAGAAATATAAAAGTTTAAATCCAGGCATTTGTTTCGCAATATTGTGCCTCGCTTTCGAAAAATTCTAGACCTTTACCTCATACAAATCCTTATATCTTTCAATATTTATATTTCATTTTTATTAAAGAATGAACAATGGGGAAATTAAAAACATTTTTGAAATAAAGGTTAACATGCTGAAGGATATAGGAGTGCTTTTGATGAGTACTTCATGTTTAATCGGACACCGTCACGCCGTGACGTCATATTTACACAGAATGATGGCGGAAGTACTTTTTACATTTCACAACAAGAGTTTAAATTGGTATTTTCGTTTATCTGTTTAATTCAATAGTTAATGTCAGATATTTTAGGTACGAGATGTATGTAATATTTCAATGCGTAATTATTGTAATGCGAAATTGTAATAGAATGATGGAGTGAAAGTATTAAGAAACACGAACTGTGCGAGATAAGACTACTTTATTCGACCTCGTGTGAGAGAGTGATAGATAAGAAATTGGGTTGCATAGTATAGCAGGACGTAATGTAGAAAAGTCACACATACAATATGTCAATATGTTACAATGTATATTATCAGTCTGGTTCTACCAAGGTATTAATTATAAAGAGAGTAAGATGAAATGAAACAGCATATCTCCAAGAGTCGAGAAGAATATATATATATTTATATCGAGTGTCAAGTAAGAATATTAAATAACACGTAAGAATATTAAGTATCGAATAAGAAATGAGAGTAAGGATGGTGGGTAAAATCGAGTGTCAAGAAAGAAAATGAAGTCCACTCTAATTGCTCAAAACTTTGGAAGTAGTCATTGGAGTCACGTAATATGGTGAAACAGCAATGTTTTGAATGAGTGAAAAACATGTTGTTATAATGGTTTACATACGTTTCACTAAATGCTAAAAATGACAATGTATTGTCAATTATGAATTAGTGCATAAAATCATTTGTTAAAATTGTGGGTTTAAGTTTCAAACTGGGAAAGAAACTATGACAGATCCTGTCTGGCTGGGTTACCGATTATTGGAATACGATTTATTCAAATAGAACTGAAACATGTGTGTTTATTAACCGAGTACAGGTAATTAGCTGTTACTACTGCTATTGCTACGTTAGGTTATTATCTAGCCAGGTGCACCAAGATTTTATTAATTTTCAGTCATACAATAGTGTGCGATACACCCCTGTTCAATTTGATGCTTTACATCAATATTTTCTTGTATGATTATGCTGCAGGGATACAGTTCCCAACAGACACCAGTCCACCGTTCTGCTAAGGTCACTTACCAATTACCTCCCTTACATGTATATGACGGGACCAAGATAATTACGCTCGAGAAATTAGAGCTGTGTATATTGGTTGGTAATATTTCATTTTGAAAATGCTTAAACTGATCATGATGAGAAGAGTGGAATGATGTCATGAGGTTTGCAAGTTTGGCTGACAATGGATGCTGTTACATGAAGATATAACGTTGTGAAGATGTGTAGTGATACACTGCAACAATTGAACAGAATTGCCAAAAATGAAGGGGTGTCATCAAACCATCAAGATTGTGAAGGAACTTATAGTTATCAGTTAAACGCTTTCTATAACACATACGTATTAATGAATTTAACAAAACTATCAAGGACGTCCTAACGAGTTCTTTAAAAGTTAATTTTAGGCAAATTCTGTCAGATATTATTGAATATTTTACAGAATAAAAAACGAAACCAAATAATTAATGATGGTTGGAGAATTCCGCAGAAAATCGTCGCTATTGTAATTCCAAATTTTAATTGGTCTTTATCGATTATTTTATTCCAATAGCTAATCAATTAGTATTCATTACTAACTTGTAAAGTAAAAGATTATATTAATTAAAACCGGTCAAAACTTCACATAAAAAAGTAAAAAAAACAAAATCTGCAAATTTTACTATATGATGTTATAATATGATGAAGATTCTTTATTAACTACATTTATAGCATTTTATTATCAACGATTATTCACAATACATACTTATGATGGCGCTAATTCCGGTTACAGGAGGTTTTGCATAGTTGTATACTAATACTAAACAATTCATTATAAGTTAGAGTAGCATGTATTTTGTAACATTTCTCTATCGATTTTTGGCGCTGGCTTCCTTTTTTCTGTGCGTTCCTATTGCTATTGCTATTCTTTGGACGGATTAGTTTTCTGGAATTAGTTTTAGTGCGGCTTTTATTTCACGTCAAAGAAATATTGGAAAGCACTGGCCACGCGGAAACTCATTTAACAGCGGCGTCCGATGATAAAGCATGAAACTCATATCTATAAACACCAGTTTATGGGAAAAGACACATAAACTTAACAAAGAAGAAGAACTAATCAGTTTGAAATTGACTTTGTGCTAATTAGATTTGTGCTAATTGTACATTATTGAAACTCTGCAACCGAGTTAAGCACATTCGTAGTGTGTTCAAGTTTGAATAGTTAACGCTCTGTTTCAATATCCATAGTGTTGTGATATTTTACAGAAAATAGTATGTTACTAACATCACTAACCTTAGGGAGAAAATAACCAAACCGTTCGTAGATTGTATTCATGTAGAGTTACTGTTAAGAAATAATTTGACCCTGATCTGAATGATAGTGAAACATGTTATAATTTGATGTCAGTTTATTTTGGTTTAAGTATCTATATTTCATTTCATCTATACAGTAATGGTATACTTAAGATGTAAGATTAATACGAAAACATTACAATTGATAAAAATCATTTATGGCATTTTAAACAGAAAATGTGTGACAGTAAGCGAGATAATATTTCAGATTGAATGTTTAGATATTTAAATAGTGAATATCTATCGTGATAAGTTACTGTTTCATCTAGCATACAAACAAGCATTATATTTACAGTTTGCAAGACAAAAGACAAAAGTTACATATTGTTCATAGTGTTGTTATATTTGTACACTAGAGCCCTACCAATATCCTAGGACCTGGAGAAAGTCTCCCATTATTTCGGTAAAATTAATTTTTATATTCTGAAAACAATATAAAAAATAAACAAACAAAATGGTCTTGAAATAACTACAAAATATGTTTTGTAATGTTTTAATCATGCCTCATTCTTCAAGGAGTGAAGCACTTGTATAAATGTGCATAAAATATGCATAAATATGCAATTTAAAGATGATTATATAACTACAGAAGTTCGGTTCTGACATGAAACACGTGCCGATCTTCCGCACGTGATATATAATTACTTCTAATTTGAAACTTTGAACAAATGTTCGTACAATACACTCTCATAATAGTATGAAATTACATCATAAAATGATTTCAAGTAAAAATTATGTTTGAAACTTTGATAACTGGCCATCTGCTCCGCAGGTTGAATTGATAATAATGTTACTGGCATTTTGACGTCTTCGTCAAGCTGAAGGTAATTATTCGTATAACTTTATGTTTTAAATTACTCGCAATAGCTGTGCGTCACACATGTTACATATGGCGGCTGTGTTATTTTATTTGTTAACTTCGTATGTAAGAGTGCAAACTTATATGTGTAATTATATGACCTTGAGTAAAAGAAGGAATTGTCATAACAGGAAATGTGATTTCTGCAAACACTTAAAATATAAATTTACTGAACGGAAGAGCTAACTTGATATTTTATGTAACTGACATTTTGTATATTTTCACAAAAAAGTATCATAGTAATTTACTTGAAATTTGGACTTGTATATATACATTTGAGCTATGTAAAATCAATTCATAATTGTCTGTTAATGTCGTATACACATTTTAATATTTAGCTATTAAGTGTTTTACGGAGATATTGTAAATAAGCGTGACAGGTTAGCTGTTCCGATCAGTATAATCCCGTTGTGATCATTTGATTTGTCAATACTTGAGAATTTGTTGTTAAATAAAGATGTTAACTTAAATAGATTTTCAATTTAAACGACTTGCTTTGGATGCCTTAAGGTTGCAGTTTACTACTGTCTACTCTACTTGTAGATCATTCTATAATCTACTGTATGTACACATGTAGACCCATACACATTTTAATTGCCTGCTATTTCAATCGACTTTTAAAGAGAAATATCAAACCTTAATGTTCCAAATACACAAATCGTAAAGTATCCTACGATATTAGGATGTCAGCATCAACAAACAGTAGTTGTGAAAAATATCAACATATCATCAGGTTAAAATTGAAACAAAGAATAAGAACGAAATGTACAAATCTGATATTCGTACTATGTCTTAGTAGACTATTTGTTTATTACTAGGATCCTCTATGGACATCTTCGCTGTCATTTAAAGATCAATTACCTCTCACCACTGAGGTCGTGAGAAAGTTAGCAAGTTTCGGAATGGAGGTGGTTCTTCAACCCATGAAAACTGGATATGCCATATATAACCTTTAAATCGTTTAAAATGGCGTTAAATTCAATTCAAACAAATGTTGTTAAAAGAATATATTTTATTCTTGACATTAATGATTTTTCGTGACATTTGTTATTACCTGTAAAAGCAGAAACAATATAGTATCTTTCAAAACATAACGATATTTTTCATATTTATACATTGTTTGTGCGCCACAACACTCCATTAAATTACTTCAACAAAGAAACAACTTCGCCTTCAGCTACTCTAATAGTTGCTATTTTGAAAGGAATTGCAAACCTATTTTGATGAACTTGATCACTACATGTAATCGAATTCCATAAAAAGAAAACACAATATAACCATTATTAGGAAGAAATCAGTAAATGAAGTATTTATAAATAACACTCGTTTACAGTTCTTATTCCAGGTCAATCTTGATTAAATTGAAATGAGTGTTTTAAATAATTCATTGAGATATGTCAATGATTCATGGATAGATCTGACGTGACATATATGTGGCTGCCCAGAGATGATGACTAAATACTCGTGATTAAAAACACACCGAGTTGTATTTATATACATACAGTATATATATATAGTATATACCAGTTGTTTAATGTAATAACATAGGACTTGGCCCTTGTTTTACCAATATATACTTAAACACTTACAACTTAAATCTAAGAAAAGTAGCCAGATGATGAAGACCTTAAACTGGTTCCAATAAATCTTCAAATGATGTTATTGATATTCATTATATAATAGATACATATCTAGTCAAAACTAAGTTAAGCTTTAGGTATTTTGTTTTTCAGTAAAATGTTGATGAAGCAGAAGCGATATTGAAATTTCAATTAGAATTCTCAATTTTAGTTTTGTTAATTTTCTAAATTATAAGACACATTTTAAACCACTCTGTTAATTTGGTACCCTTGTGCATTCTCTAGATATGATCTTTAGATTCTACGTTTGACATTTTGCTTAACACTTACAAATGTTATTTCATATGGGATTTAACACTGCCATCTGGATGGTGGAATTATAAGTAATGTCGGACTGGTTATTAAATTGCATTAGATATCATTCTATGTTGGGATCAAAATATGCTACCCAGTCGACTAAGATATTGTTTTGTCTTTCTTATGCATCAATGTTATAATTCTCAACATTCTTAATAAACATCAGTAATCAAATACATATTATACCATAAATATTTAATATCTGATTATACCAGTAATATTTAATATCTGATTATACCATTAATATCTAATATCTGATTATACCATTAATATTTAATATCTGATAATTGTATCTCATAAATGCAATGTTGTTTTGTTGTCTGGTAGCCTCCCACACACAAACACGCGTCTGTCGTTTCACTCTCCATCGTCTATGTAGTTTGTTTTCCTTTTATTAACTTTTATTATTAGTTCTGATATTCTGTATATTTACGATGTATTATATTCACGTCTCCCTTGAGAGTAACTGTTTTATTATAAAATATCCTAGCAATTTGAAATTTCAAACAAATATTTCCGGAAAGTAACAAAAATATTATTTGTGATCCCGGCGATTCTACTTTGAACATTACGACATAAAATCATTTTATAATACCCTTTAAAAGAAATGAGAAATTATATACTATTTTCTATACGCATCTATCACCAACAAACATTTATTCGTTATGTATATATTTATCTTATATATATATCTATATATATGGAGTGTATAGTCCGATAGTAGAGCAATGGAACTATGACCGGACGGCCATGGCTATGTGTAGTGTCCTTGAGCAATCACTGAATCCGCATATCCTTACCTATAGTAATGTATCTACTCAGGAACCCTTCGAGCGTGATTAGTTGAAGTTGCTTACCTATAGTAATGTATCTACCCAGGAACCCTTCGAGCGTGATTAGTTGAAGTTGCTTACCTATAGTAATGTATCTACTCAGGAACCCTTCGAGCGTGATTAGTTGAAGTTGCTTACCTATAGTAATGTATCTACCCAGGAACCCTTCGAGCGTGATTAGTTGAAGTTGCTTACCTATAGTAATGTATCTACCCAGGAACCCTTCGAGCGTGATTAGTTGAAGTTGCTTACCTATAGTAATGTATCTACCCAGGAACCCTTCGAGCGTGATTAGTTGAAGTTGCTTACCTATAGTAATGTATCTACTCAGGAACCCTTCGAGCATGATTAGTTGAAGTTGCTTACCTATAGTAATGTATCTACCCAGGAACCCTTCGAGCATGATTAGTTGAAGTTGCTTACCTATAGTAATGTATCTACTCAGGAACCCTTCGAGCGTGATTAGTTGAAGTTGCTTACCTATAGTAATGTATATACCCAAGATTCCTTCGAGCGTGATTAATTTAAATTGTAAGAACTTGTTTCACAATCGCTGTAAACTCTATAATAATAAAACATTTATTAAAAATTAATAAACATCTAACAATATACAGTGAAAGGAAAAAGAAAGTATACATACCTATAAACGTCGACAGGTCAAGGAACAATAAATGTATTGCATATAGAATTTTTATATTTATATTTCATCATATATATTGTTGAATCAAAAAAACAAACATTTAATTCATTTCAAAGCAAAACAATAAGAACAAATCAGTTTAGTTTCCATCACATGAATAAACTTAGCCAATAATGAAATAATTTTAAAAACCAAAATGTATAATTTCTTTTTTCTTTCAGTGTATATAAGTTCTATGAGGATAATCATTAAGCCAATTCTAAGGGTTTTGTTTCTATATCTAATATCTATACCTAATGATTTACTCTCTTTTCTTAACGGAAGCAGATGCCTTCAAAACCGTGATTACATATGGAATATTAAGATTATTTTAAACTTTGTTGTATGTGTATTACTTAAATGTATGTGTATTACTTTGATACCTTTAATGTAAGATATCTAAAGTGATGTGTTTTGACAATAAACAATCGCATAAAATAATGCAAGATGTGCTGCTTCTGTTATCTATTCTATATGTGTTGCTTAAGCTGTTACATATGTACAGCCAACATGCCCTGTAACAAAACCACCCCACATGTTTCTCCTACACCAGTTCTTTGATGGAACTAACTATGTGATACAATTACAAAGTGATATATGTGCTGTAATATACATACACTGCTTTTCCGTTGCTGTAAAATATTTCCATCTTCCCGTCACGTTCTAAGAACTTATGTCAAACTTCAAAGAATGATTTCAGGAATACTTGTTTTATAGCTTGATTTATCTTTGTCTTTTTCCGATGACGAAACAATAAACACATGTGCCTTCTCTCTACCGATACGGAGATTGGCCAGGAGGGAGATTGTTATGAAGACTTACCAAGAAAAGGCTTATTGTGTGTTATTTCAACAAATAAATCGTACTTTGTAGTTTTAGTATGCAATAACAATTGTACTGTCATTTACAACAAGCGAGGAAACACATGTTTAGCTATATTTTAAAATACATGTGTATATATTTGCAATGGTGTCGTTTGAAGTTATAATTTGTTGGATTTTGCCAAGCTAAACGATTTCTAGATATGACCAGACACAATGTTTATAGTGTTTGTGTATAATATAATCTGACATGTTACGGTTTATTATTGAACACATGCAGTGCCCAATATAAATCTATCTCTACTAAAGATATTGTATTTTCCGGGCTTCTTCACAACCACAAACACTCTTTATTTAATTAATACTACGATTATTATCATACTATCGTATGAACACATATAAAAGTATTTAACTAAACCTAACTAGTCATGCGTCATGTTATTCAACCCGGTTGTTTTACAATACACGGTTGAGTTATTGTTTTACTACTTGTTTAACAAAATGTTTTCTGTCAACACCGCCTAATATCTTGTAATGTTATAGCTTAACTAAGTTGTGTTCAAACAATTGCAAAGGTAACCGATCTTCTATTTCTTTGCCATCTACAATTGAATCAAGTCTTTCAGATTAAATTTGATATATTCAGTAACGTCAGTACGAATGTGTGTTCACGCATGGACTCACAGACTCTATTGCAGCATTTGACTACACCGAACATGCACATGATTAGAGGTAGACGTAGACATATAATTCACAATTTCATTTTTTAAAGAATTGAAACATGTTGAAGAGATTTATTTAATCTACTACATTTAAACTTATTTTAGATAGTCAGTATTCTAGAAAGTGACCACTGAACATTTTATACAAATATAATACGTCTAACCGATTCTGTTTCAGTCTGGACTACAAATCACATCGTGTCACATGTGCATTGGTTGAATATCATTTACTCTGCCAACTGATAGATATCTCAAAAATTTGGATTTTCTTTAAAAAACTGGTCTATATATGACTTTTTTTGTATACAAAAACAGATCTTGGTATATTAGAAAACCAGTATCTGCAATGAATTTTTTTTTAATTCCAAACATGTTTATCATGAATTACCTACATATTGACGCTTTGTCTTTTGTTCGAAACTTCATCATATGATGTTGGACATATATTAAATAATGACTTCATACATTTTAATTATAATGTCACATTTTAATATGATTCAACGCCATTTCCAACAAATTTATGGTTATATATGACAAACCGTGTTTTATAGCTGGAGGAATATCTCACAATGACTCTGAGTAGAACCACCGTCCTTCCGCAAGAAGCAAACTTTCTCACATAAAGGTTTTTTGGAGCGAGCGGTACTCGAACCTACGACCTTCGCGATGAGAGGTAAGTGATTTAGAGACGGCACCTTAGACCAATCGGTCATTGAGGAACCCTAAGTATAACATCACTAGCATTAAATTCAACTTAATAGTATATGTGAACACTATCAAGGTTAATTGTAACTGTCGTAATACAGGATATATGTTTATTTGTAAATACCATTCACACAGTCACATAAATTGTTAATACGTGACAATGAAGAAACAATACAGTAAGAATATACGTAAAATATTATTTGAGAGATGAAATATTGACATTTAAAGTTTACTTAATTGCTGAAATAAACCAAAAGCATACGTAGTTGCAAAATGTTTTTATTGCTACAGAAAGTCTACGCACAGACCTTCCCATGTTTATAAAGTGGTTTGGAAAGGTTTATTTTAATAAATGTCTTAAAATAAATACAGATGTTGGTTAACTGTTTTACAGTTGTTCCTTATGGCGGCTGATAATCAAATTTGTGCAAGGGATTGACAAGTCAACACTCCCAGAGCTTTTATAGATGAACAGTGACAACACTTCAAATTACTTCCGTTTTAAAATAGTTGTGAGCATGACAAGACAGTATATTAACATTTGATCTGGTATTATGTATACAAATATAATACAAGTTCAACCATTTTTAATGCAAAACACGTTATTCGTGTAATATAGTTTGATGGTGGATGACCTTTGATAACCTTTGAGTTAATCTGAGTAGGAACAGTTCCCCCGTATTCTAAGTTACTTGTAAACTTCCTCACATTGATGTAAAGTGCTTAGACCGAGCTGGACTGGAACCTGCGGGGTCAGCGGTAAGAGGTTCTAAACGGTCGTTAGAGGACAACGTCTTATGTCAAGTGTATTTTCTTATATGGATATATATATATACACACACATATATATATATATATATATAGAATGATTGGATATATATAAAACTATTGAAAATCTCCATGTGTTCAAGTATCTAAATAGCCCATGCTTGTTCTACAGGATCCAGCCTAGGGCTAGATGAGAAGGCAGTGACATATACAATGAACAAGCGTATCAATGTTGCAAATATTTTGTCACTTACGCTATTTTTCTTTTTTTTTCGAGAATTTAGAATGTTCAAACACACACACACACACACACACACACACACACACACACACATATATTTATAAAGATGTTCAAGGTATATAATGAATATAACATTTGATATGGCTATGAATGTTAAGTAGTAAGTAACACTTTATTATTGTGCATAAAAATATGCAACAAGATATCAGATTACTACATTTTACATGCGTCAAGTCCGAAACAGCATTATCATTATCAAGCCGTAACTAGACAGTAGGAGGATTAGTCTATTTGTTTGTCTGGTTGTTTGTTTGTATTTTCGGCACTGTTTCGTATAATTGACGGTCAGCGTTATTTACCTTTTCTCGATTCCGTATCGCTGGTAACAAGTCAGACGCGTTATATACTGTCAGTGAGCTAGTATTGCCCGAGGACTGTTGAAAGAACATGCATTGGTGGTAATACCAACAAGAACAACAAAACAACATCAACAGCACAAACAATACAAACATCAAAACCCAACATCAACAACAACAACCATGAGCATAAACCAGCATAAATCAAAGTCAATATGGTCCTAACCTATACGTGTTATTTCATAAGATAAATAACAACCTATCAACACACTGTGTATTGTAAACATGAAAATCAATTAATTATTACAGTGACAATACACATTGTAAGAAACTTGCTAAATTTGTTTAGATTAATGAGACAAAGAATGCATACGTTACGAAAAGGATTGAAATAAAAAAATAATTTCAGCATGGAATGTGGGCGAAAACCGCTAATTCCTCCATTGTCGTTAACGCATATTAACGTTTTTGTTAAAATATCAACATTTGCTGCATATTTCCGCATGGAGATATATGCGTCTGTCTGTCTGTCAGATAGTCTGAAATAGACAATGGTGATATCTCCCCAAAAATATCCCTGAAACAATTGAGATAGATTACATAATTGCCTGTCCAACAACTATTTTGTATTCCATTCTTCAGTAAACAAAGACGCACATGTTCGTTTGCGATGTTCCCGTGACTGTTGCCGCGCTAGTACAAACGTTGCTCATAAAAGAGAAATAAATGCTAATGGGACCCTCTCGCCCTGTGGCAACTGTCAAATACTTTCACTTTTATGGATCGTATGTAAATTAAGGATGTCCGATATTCCGTTTTCTATCAAATGGAAGAGCATGTTGATATTTAGAGATGTTAGTTAATCTGTTTCCGTGTCAATAAACCCAGCATCATCTTCAATCTATTTTTATTTCAATATTTCCCAATATCTTAATGCAACTTAAAATCTGATATCGTTCGAATTATCTAAACGCCAACATGAAATTTCAACATTACTAGTGATTTTATGTAATGTGAGAAGATATGAACTTTGGAGCGCATTGTCTTTAATCTTATTTGAATGTACTTTTCAAACTAAAAATTGATCTATTTTCACTTTTTCTTAAAAAAAAGATACCCGGAGATTTATCTAATAAACTAAACGAA